>NW_019293040.1:0-22981 GCF_000500325.1 Leptinotarsa decemlineata | reverse complement strand
ATTCGGTGGAGAATTTGAGGTTGTCAAAGGCGATCGAATCTTCAATGAATATAAGTATTTCACAATACCTAACGCATTCATCCATAGTAACACTAATATGAATATGTGGTTTGAGGAACATGTTATGAAGCCAATCATGATAAAGTTGGAAGAGTTTCAGGAACGTGTCAGAGGTTAGACGTTGAAAGCAGTAGTGAATTTGGTGGTTAACGTAAACAAATTTGTGCCGCAGAGAGGTTCATCATACATTGAACTGCCTTCTCAATTCAAACGAAAACAAGCATGCAAAAATGTAAAAAATCATGATAATGCCTGCTTCGCTTGGGCCATTGTTTCGGCGTTGTATCCAGTTGCCCATGGACAACATTCAGATCACAGTCTATCTTATCCTGACTATTCAAAAGTTCTGAAGTTGAAAGGTATTCACTTCCCAATGAAAATATTCAGATAAATAGATTCGAAGAGCAAAATGATCTCTCAGTAAACGTTCATATATTAAGATGAAAGATGTGAGGATTCATTAAATGTCTATGATGTTACGTCACCAACCAGAGAACACTTCGTTTGGATAAAAGATCTATCTAGTTTGGTGAGTAATCAACTCGACAACCATAATGGGAAAAAATATTTATGCAATAGGTGTTTTCCTTATTTTTCCACGCAAGCTAAGTTAGATAAACACCTTGAAGACAAAGGAATGCATGCCTACCAAAATTACTCATGGAGGGAAAACATATTTTGAAGTTCAAAAATGAAATTACATCGCCTTTCGTCATATATGCCGATCTGGAGAGTGTATTTATATCTACACAAGGTGGCAATAAATATCAACGACACATTTCGGCATCTATTGGATATTATGTGAAATGCTCTAATGATGATACGCTATCATTTTATCGATCATCTCGTCGTGAAAATTGTATGAAATTGTTTGCCGACGAGATAGGTCAGTTTGCTGAAGATGTTGCAACTGTGTTCTAGTGTCCATTCGATATAGATATATCAGCCAGGAAACAGATTTAAGGGTAGCATCATTGTCATATATGTGACAAACAAACTATATCAGACAAAAAATTACGCGACCATAATCATCTAATACCTGAAAATAAATATCGCGGACCATCACACAATGAGTGCAATATAAACTATCAAGATGATCAAATAATTCCCATCGTGTTTCATGACTTATCAGGGAATGATGCACATTTTATTATAAAAAATATTCCATTGAAATTGTCGCCGTTAAGCCGATAACAAAGGAAAAGTATATCTCCTTCGCTAAAAGTATTTCAGGTGCAATATCCACTTTAGATTTATTGACTCATTCATATTCATGAGTTCTTCGCTGGATACGTTAGTATCATATCTAAGATTTTCCAAATCTCATATCACAGTTCTCCAATTTCTCGAATGATCAACCGCAGATTTTGACGAAAAAAGGTGTAATGCCGTATGACTATACCGATTCTTTCGAAAAATTCAATGAAGATTGTTTACTCTCTATCGAAACCTTTTACAACTAATTGGAGGGTAAACCGTGTCCTACATCTTACTCACGTGCCAAGTTGATATGGGCTACTTTCAAGATAAACACATTGGGGAAACATACGGATCTGTATTTGAAGACGGATGTTATTGTTCTGGCTGATGTCTTCGAGCATTCTGCTCAAGTTGTCATAAAACTTACGGTTTGGATCCTGCCCATTATTTCACTCATCCTGTCTTTACATGGGATGCTATGTTATTCACCGATGTGGATCAGCTGCTGTTTCTCGAAAAGGGAACAAGAGGTGAAATGTATCAACTTTGCTCCAAGCGAATAGTCACAGCTATTAACGAATACATGGGTGACAATTATGAAAAAGCCAAAGCTGACTCATACCGTTTCGATGTTAATGATCAATATGGTTGGGCAATGTCTCAATATCTACCATACGGCGGGTTTGAGTGGATGGACATCAACATTGATATCACAAATGTGCCTGATGATGCCTCAGAAGATTATATACTAGAAGTTGATCTGGAGTATCCAAACAACTTTCACGATATGCATAAGGATTTACCGTTCTGCCCCCATTATGTGGATCCTAAGACAAAAACATCTCGAGCCGAAAGTACATCAGATGTGAAACAATTTAAATTGATGGCTACTCTCCAGTCGAAGAAGAAGTATGTGATCCATTACAGAAATCTCAAGCAGGCCTTAGAACATAGTCTCATTTTGAAGAAGATTCATCGTGTTTTGAAGTTCAAGCAGTCCACATGGTTGAAGACCTACATAGACATGGACATAGTGAAAACACCTATTGCAAAAATATTTTTTCCATTATGGTTGTCGAGTTGATTACTCACCAAAATAGATAGATATTTTATCCAAACAAAGTGTTTTCTGGTTGGTGACGTAACATCATAGACATTTAATGTATCCTCCCATCTTTCATCGTAATACATAAACGTTGACTGAGAGATCATTTTGCTTTCCGAATCTATTTATCTGAATAATCGTCATTGGAAAGTGAATACCTTTTGACTTCAGAACTTTTGAATAGTCAGGATAAGATAGACTGTGATCTGAATGTTGTCTATGGGCAACTGGATACAACGCCGAAACAATGGCCCAAGCGAGGCAGGCATTATCATGATTCTTTACATTTATGCATGATTGTTGTTGTTTGATTTGAGAAGGCAGCTCAATGTATGATGAACCTCTCTGCGGCACAAATTTGTTTATGTTAACCCCCAAATTTACTACTGCTTCCAACGTCCAACCACTGTCACGTTATTGAACTCTGCTAACTTCATCATGATTGGCTCCATAACATGTTTCAAACCACATATTGATATCAGTGGTACTATATTATTAACCTTTAAAAATGCTTCCTTTTTCAATGGATTTTGAATTTGTCTCACAAAAAGGGTCTTATAGTCGATCAAAAATGAGTTAGGGTCCTTATCCTTGCGATTACTAATCACTTCAGTCCGGATACGCGAATTGAAAGCCGATACTGAATCATTCCAATGTACTTGATTGGAGGCTGTCTCTTTCCGGCTAATCAGGCCTACTCCTTCCTTCATCTCAAATTTCATCTGATTACGTAGTGTAAAATTGGCCACGTATACTAGTAGATTTTGTTTCCCACCCATAGTAAGTATTTTTCAGAGCTTTTTTTATTCTTTTAGAAGCCTTATAACACTCTTTAAGTCCATCCTTCACTGTTTTCTCCTTGTATTCATCCTTTATGAGGCTAAGGGTAGATGCGATATATTTCACCACATCAGCAAACATTTTTCAAAATTGAAGAAACAGGGTCAACAATAACTGATCGACCGGTGGAAGTCATATTGAATTTAGACAGGTTGGAGCCTGGCTCCCTTACCCTTTGGACTGATTTTTGCCAGAAGGACAGACGGGTCATCTACTATATGGCTTCAGATTTGTGATAAATTATGTTTCGAAAAGGAAAAGGTGGTGTGACATTTTTAATTATTCGTTTTTAAGCATGCGGAAAAGTTCATGTAGGGCATGCATATGAGTGAGAAATATCAGTGTGTTCTCTTGTAGCTAGACTGTTCGATCATTCAAATTTTGACCCCAAAAATTTGATAAGTTGAATCACAATGGCTCAAAACCAACCAGAACCAGATGTAATCGAACCTTCTAGCATGACATTGGCGGAGAAGTCAAAGTCAAATTTTATTAATCATTTTTGATACATGTTTTATCTAATATCATTTATATCAATAACAGCACATGTTACACGAAAATATTATTTTCATACTCTTTCAGGGAGTAAAAACAACTTGTTACCAAAAAAGTCACTTCTGATGCTGTGTGGTGATAAGTTGAAATATTTTGCCCTGGCATAAAGTGGCGAACCTTTGTAGTCATTACGGTTTATTTTTTCCTGAAAGTCGTTCCTACGTCTCGTTTGATGAGAGTGAATTTCCTCATTTCTTGTCAGCAAATGAGAATATACATGAACATAGCTTGATATTTTGTGAAGATAAATACATGGTAATGTGAAATTTTTTTTGTCTTGGAATGTTTTCTTACAAGATTATCTGTATTTGAGGACAAAATTCAGTCTTATGAAGCGTATTTGCATTATGAAGATTCTATTCATTTCTGATGAGTATCCCCAAATGGTAATATTTATATTTAGCTCAGAATACACTAGATATATATATTCAAAAGATTATGTCTCAAAATATTTGATTTCATTTTTAGGAAGGCGAAGGATATTTTTTTCAGAGAAGTACACGAGTATTCGATGTGACTATTGAAAGGCAAGTTGTTTGATACGCTGGAGATCGTGAATTAATGATGTCAGATCTCTAGCGACTCCAAAATATAAATTTACAAATGTTTGATTTCGGGATAAGTTCCAAGATTCCTTGAACTTCATCAATTGTGCTCTCTACCTTTTAGTTTGTTTTTGATGTGAATCACTAATAGATCGCGTTGGTCAGCTGTGAACATGCGATATGCACAGTCACTGCCATTTAGGAAAGTGTTCAAAAATATTTGATAACCTTCGAAATCAGGCACTATTGAAAATATTTCTGATAATTTGTATGGTTCGATTACATCTGGTTCTGGTTGGTTTTGAGCCATTGTGATTCAACTTATCAAATTTTTGGTGTCAAAATTTGAATGATCGAACAGTACTTATTTATTCTCAACAATAATCAATCAGTATCATTATTGATTTCACAAAGAATTAGAATGATGGTGAATGGATTGCAAAATGAATCGAGAAATTCTCCTTCCGCTGCTTCCTCGAGTGATGACTCCTCAGGGGTTGTTGGTTCTTTCTCTGTTGGGAGATTAGAATCCGCCGCTACTATTGAGGGTTTCCTTGTTCTAGCAACGTTGTCAGATCCTACAACAACTGCTCTAATTTGAATATGACTTTTCAAAATACTTCATTTTTAAATACAGACTTTATTTGATCAATAATTAAAAATGTTATTACAAAAACAGATTCTGAATTAATACAGGACGTCATGATGGTTAACCTCTGAAGAAGCTGCCACTCAAGCCAGCGAAACGTCAGGAAGAAATTCAAAATATCCACGGCTTTCAAAATCGAAAAACAGTGACACTGAAAACAGCCGCGAAAGTCTAAACCACTTGGTCTATAGTTATTTGTAAAATTTTTCTTGCCCTTTTTGGGAATAGGCTGATCGCGGGCAATCTTCCAACAAGAACGAAAAACTCCTTTCTCGTAAGACAGGTTGAGGAGTCTGCAAAATACTGGTGCGTGTTCATTTGCGCACTATAACGGTCACTTCATCAGGGCCAGACGCCTTGTTGATATTGAGCTGTTTCAAAATTTGCCTGATTAGACGACGACAAAAAGTACTTTCCGGCATTGTGGATTCTAGTGTGGGAATAGTGGGTGGTGCCTTTCCCAGAAAATCGAATGTGGAGTCGGACGCAAATTGTTCAGCTAGTAGATTTGCTTTTTCTATGTTACAATTAAACCATCCGCTTGAGTTAGTGGTGGAATTGTGGATTTTGTAAAGTTGTGATAAACAGCTTAGCTACCGACCAGAAGGATCAAGTCCCGTTGGGATTGGCAAGCAGTTTAATCCCTAATTCACAAATTGTGAAGTTTTTTGCTTTCATGAATCCTAAGTTTGCAGCTGTTGCGAGCATTTACAAACCTAGTTTGGTTTTCTACAATGGGATTTTTGGGCCACCTCCGGTAGGCGAGATTTTTGGAGGCGACAGCTTATTGACAATTTTTGTTGAACCAAGGTTTGCCGTTAGAAGCTGTTGTGAGCATTAAACAAACCAGTTTGATTTTCGGCAGTGGGATTTTTGGGCCACTGCCGGTAGGTGAGATTTTTGGAGGCGACAACTTGTTCGCAATTTTTTTTGAACCAAGGTTTGCCGTTAGAAGATCGTTTCACTGAAAAAGAAATATAAGCATCCATAGATGATAGAATAAATTCCGTGACTTCAGAAGCACAAGTTGATGAATCTTCAAAGCTGAAACGAACATCTATCCAGGGAAAATTTCGGATATGGTCTTGGAGATCCTCCCATTCAGCTGATCTGTAATGCAAAACTTTGCGCGGCTTAGATTGTCCACCTACATTTATCGGTAATTCACTTCAACACTGAAATGAGTTTGTGATCAAAAGATCTCAATGGAGACCTTACGGTGACTGTGTAAATTTCTGGACTGGTAGATCCAGACGACTAACATATCTCCATCACGGTCAGGAATCTTGGTTGGCTCAATAATAATCTGAATAAGTCCGCTGCTTATTGCAAAAGCCTCAGCTTTTGTTTGTCGCTGAACGATCGATTTTCACTTGCTATCGTCCCACTCGTTAAGGAATAACACGTTAGTCCTTAGCTCGCAAGTCTTTCGACGTCTGAGACAGCTGAGTGAGACAACTGGTTGACGAAAAGACATATTTTAAACATATATCATTAATTCGGAATTTGGACGTAGCTAGGTCATGTCGCAGTCACACTCAAAACCATGTGACGTCACAAGTGATGAATGACTATCATTATATCTGTCTCAAGCATACAAATCATGGCTATATCACTATATGCCTCTTTTTTTATTTATGTGCTTCAAATTTTCAAGTTTTTTTTTCTATCAAACCCCTCAACAACACCAGCAGCACCATCTAAACATGCTCTTGCCGCCTTGAATTCAAGGTCATTAGACCACTTATTTTACCATTATGGCATCATAATGTCATAACCTTCAGTGATGAGATTACCTGGTGCAGATATACAATACTTTAAAAAATAAGACCTTGAATAACTTACAGAAAAGTGAGTTGTGGTTGGCATTATTGTTGTTGTTATCACCTTGGAAAGTATCAAAGGGTTTGTGTGTGAAGAAGCGACCCTGAGAAAAGATTGCATACACGGAATTACGTATAAGAAAAAAATCCATTTGAACTTGGGTACATAGATATTCATGTATCATTGACCATGAAGTATGAGTGTCCCGAATCGAGTACACCACACAGTTTGCTGCCAAAGTATCGAAAGTGCAATATATCCTTGCAATTGCATCCTTGCAGCCTTGTTCTAACTGATCAAATCACAGCAACCTTCTGCTAAGCGAGCAACCGCTAGGTGAATGGCAGAATATCTCGATCTTGAAATGATCTACAGGAAATGTGCATCCTCTTACCGCTGGCTAAACGGGCTAAACGCTGTGCGGACTGAAACATTAGCACCAAATTTCCCGTTTCTGGTTTTTCATCAATAAGTGATAACACTAATTCTACAAGCCTGTTTCATAAAAAAACAATAAATTCGAATAGTCTACTATTTACTCTTTGACTTTTGATATAACAGACACTAGGAAAATGCGATAATATCCTAACTGTGAGAGTAGAGGCTTCAGATGGTATTCAGATGGTTGAGCATTTATTGATTACAATATGTATAACCATTGCGAAATAGTCATCTATTGATAAATAGAACAGAAGTTCTTTGAGTTGGTGCTCTTGCACCAAGGATTCTTATCCTTCTACAGGGCATGAAACACCAAATAAATTCCTATTGAATTATCCAGTTTCAACTATTTTTTGGGTTATCTATCATTCGTAGGGGTGCGATAGCTGGTTAACGGAAAAAATATATTTCAAACATATTTTGAACATATTTACAGTAGGAGTACTAGTAAATAGGCTGCAGGAGTTCTGGCCCATTCTTTATGGAGATTTACATAACAAATAGTCGCTCGTCATTTGTCATTGAAATAAATAAGACCTTTTGGATTTATATGATAAATAATAACTTATAGTCAGCCTCCTCAAAATGAATAGAATAATGATTTCAGATGAGGAAAGTGAGATAATAATGATGATGAATGAAAAATTATTAAAAAAAACATGGTGCTTTATAGACTATCTCAAAACATATCATTCAAGAAAAAATATGACGGGTGCGCCTTATCAACCAACGTTACTGTTGAAGATGACTGAGTATAAGAAATTATGTACATTCCTTCAAGATGACATTTTGCAAAGTCCGTTTCCACATCACCCAGGAGGTAGAACTGCGCATGCGTTTTCCTTTTTTCATTGTGGAAGTTTTCCCAGTAGGCATATTATCATAACCACAAAAAAGTGTCTTTGAAGTTACTGCTTGTGCACTAATACTTAAATTTTGTCATCGTAGAGGAAGTGTTCAGAAATATCTAATATCGAATTAACATCATGTAACTATGACCAATGAGATTGAAAAGAGTTTTACATGCATACGTTTACTATGTGCACGTTTATAGGCGTTTCCAGCATTTGAGAAGTAATAATTTTTCAAAGATTTATCATTGCGGGAGTGAGCAGAAATAGTCAAATCAAATTATAAATTTTATTTTAATGAATTCACAAAGTTATGATATATTCATTTCCTCGGCTATGGTAAAGTTTCATCAGAATCGGGTATTAGATATCTTTTATCATCTTCAGGGGAAAGGGCGATCTTCTCCTGTACGATGGAGTGCAGTTGATGTTTATGGAATCGAATCAAATTTTGAGTGGCACTCAAATTCTTCCAATTATCTAAGCAACCCACATAATCATCGAAAGTAATTTTGGTTTCAACAACAGATAACTTGACTCCCTTGACCTTCTCCACTACTCCATAGTTTCGAATGATATTCTCAATTTCATCATCCTCGTATTCTTCTTCCAATAACTTCTGATGCAGTTTTTTATAATCATTATCATCTTCTAAAACTTTGATCGCATATAATTTAGAACGAAGTCCATCATAGTTCGGCATCGGTACGCCATTGTTCTCGTCTTTCATCATCCCGAGAACCTTTTTATTCACCAAAGGAACGTTGAACTGATTGTTGGATGGATAATCCGAAGTATCGAAGCGTTGATGACAGTTTAGCTTCATTATCTCATAGGGGCCTTGTTGCAGCTCATATATGAGAGAATCGGTATCGGTATACATAACGGTACAGCCGTCTCCAAAACGCTCCACCATATATTCATAGTGGAAGTCATAGATGGTTGTCTTTGCCAAGTCGAAAATAGTCTGTTCTACATATATAGGCTTGTTTAGAAAAATTTGCAGCTTATTAAGCTCAACAGCTACCAAGTTTTCATTGAATATAGTGCATGAATTGAACTTGGGCTTAGCGATGTAGGCTCCTGCTCAATATTTACCACTCCACCATTCTGTGAGAAGTCTGATGTTAACCCTTTTCCGGACTTTCTCCATAGTTTTATGAAGATGGATGAATCTATCAAAGTAAATACCACCTGCGGAGAATTTGAGATGGTAAAGGGAGACAGATTACTGAAGGAGTACAAGTATTTCACTACTACGAACTCTCCCATATATAGAAACACGGCCCTCAACGAATGGTTCGATGGAAAAGTTTCATCACCAATACTCAGAGAGCTCGAAGAGTTTCAAGAAACGGACAGCTGGGCGCTGAAGAAAGTGGTTAATCTGGGCGTTAACATCAACAAGTTTACTGCCCAACTGGGGTCATCATATATTGTGCTGCCACCTCAGATCCGGAAGAAGCATGCATGTATCAATGTTAAAAATGATGACCAAGCTTGCTTTGGCTGATCTGTCGTTTTTGCTCTGTATCCTGTGCAGAAACATGCTAATCGTACTTCATCTCATCCACACTATTCAACGGTATTGAAGCTGAAAGGTATCCAGTTCCCTATGACTTTGCAGCAGATCCCCAACTTTGAGAAGCAGAATAACGTTTCCATCAATGGTTACATCCTTCAAAAGAGATGTGAAACGTTACCTTACACAATGGCAAAGAAAGATAGACATGTGAACTTACTGCTGATTCAAGACAATTATGATGAATCTGAAACAGCAGTCCGCTATCACTACGTATGGATAAAGAAATTATCAAGACTCTTATCGAAACATTTCAGTTAGGAACATGGTCAAAAGTATTTTTGTAATCGCTGCCTACATTAATTTCGATCTCAAGAGAAATTACAGAAACATACTAAGGATTGCCAGAAAATCAATGGAACAGCTATCAAGGTTCCTGAGGAGAGTAAAAACAGCACATCATTTCACGTTACCCGGCTACACGTGGGATGCTATGCTGAAGTATACAGGGATTGAGTTGGAACTTCTTACCGATGTTGATCAATAAGTACATCAACAATTATGATCCTCCCAAACCTACAACATTCATGATGTCAACAATCAGTATGGGTGGGAAATGATCCTATATCTGCCATATGGAGGTTTTGGGTGGACAGATTCCAACATAGATATCACTCAAATTCCTGACGATGTTGATGAAGGATACATTCTGGAAGTGGATTTGGAATATATATGACAAACATAAAGATCTACCATTTGCCCGGAACATATATGTCCTAAGACAAGAACACCTCCAGTGAAAGCCAAACAGCTTTCAAAGTTGATGTCTACTTTACAGCCGAAGGAAAAATATATTATACAAGAGCATTGAAGCAGGCTTTAGCACATGGATTGATATTGAAGAAAATCCATCCAGTGTTGAAATTTAATCAAAGTCCATGGCTGAAGTCCTATATCGATTTGAATACAGAGCTACGCACAAAGGCATCAATGAGTTTGAAAAAAATTTATACAAATTAATGAACAATGCAGTCTTCGGTAAAACTATGGAGAACATCCGGAAAAGAGTTAACATCAGATTTCTCACAGAATGAAGTTGGATATGGAGCAGGAGCCTACATCGCCTGAGTTCAAGTCATGCACTATATTCAATGAAAACTTGGTAACTGTTGAGCTTAAAAGCTGCAAAATTTTTCTAAACAAGCCTATATATGTAGAACAGACTATTTTAGATTTGGCAAAGACAACCATCTATGACTTCCACTATCGACTGTTTACTACCAATACCTCCTATATGCAAAAACCAGAATTTTATAGAAGGAACAGAAAACGTTAAAAAAATTCATTTAATAATTTTTAAGTGCAAAGTTATTAGAACATTATTAATTAGGGACTTATTTACTCTAAGTAAAACAGTTTTAATGTGATTTGTAGGTGTTTTTGTACATAGGAGTAATTGGCATACTTTTCATGTCAGATAGGAGGCTATTTTTACAAGTTAATAAAAGATAGGAGGTGTTGACATAGCTTTTATTGAAGATAGGAGGATTTAAATAAAATACATACCAAAAGATACAAACCAAAAGTTTCTATTTTAAATTAGGCCTAATTAAACAAATATTTTTTTTAAATAATCAGTGCTCCACATTTGAATAATTAGTCTTCTTTATATGGTAGAGTATCATGAAAACTGTGACAGTCATCCGGTATCACAGTCATCCGGATATTTTCTTAGGCCTTCTTAGGCTTTCATCATCAAATAGCAATTTGTATTGAATTGTTCCATCTAAGTTATAATGTTAAGCACGAATATCCGTGACTGTAGGATCATTGGCTTTCCTACCTGGACGAATATTTGTATACTTCAAAATAGAAGTTTTTGAATAGTCTTTAAAAAAGTCATATCCCAATTTCACGTATGGGAGCTTGCTTCTCTGCTCGCTGAGATATAGTCACTTGGCATGTGAATGTCTCTGTTTTTGAACTTCCGCTCAACGCAGCTCAAGAAATTTTTGAGTTACAGGAATCTTGTTTTCAATGGAATAATTAGGCAATGCATTGGCCATGACTTTGTTTCGGTTTTGATAGGTGTAACCGTCTGAATATATAATAAACAAGTGCAGTGTCTGTCTAAATAATCAATAATGCACAAGGTAAACGGAGAAGCTACCAACTCGCAATCATATTCCAATAACATATACTATGTATAATATGTATACTATGTAATATCGTACACTGTAAAATTGTGGCAATAATGTGAATTGAGTGCTGATCGTCACTAATATTCCCAACAGTATGACTGACACAAATATCGCACTGGTCTTTTTTCGGTTGATATATTGCCAAATTGCTATTATTGAATTGACAGTAAAATGTTTTGATTGAAAAGTGTTTTTATCTGCATTTTTACACTTTTCACAATATAATTGATGAAGCTGGCTTGATGATTTAAAAACAGGCTCCAAATAATGTTTTGAGGAGTTGGCCCTGTTGTAATGTGAAGGCAATTTGGATAACTGGTTTAAAACATTCTTTAAGAAATCAATATCTATTTGATGGGAGTAGTTTTTCACGTGACTCAAATTATTCTTTTCTTCCTTGTACTTATGCATAGCATGGATACTACTTTTTGCCCAGCTCTGCACCGTGAAGTGTCCTAACCCAAGGGTATTCAGAAACATCTTTCTGCAGACTGGATATTTATTATTACTGAAAGTCACCGTATAATTTGAAGTTTCACTTCTGCGGGAGCTACCGACCGTTGTTTTGCGTCTTGAAACAACCGTGGTAACGTGACTAATTAAAAAGTTTTTCTTTGGTCCCAGTTAAGCTCAGTCCACCTAACCTAACCTAACCTAACCGAAGAAGTACAAGTAGGTTTCATGGATCTGGTGGTCTAATTTGATTTTGTTCCATTTTTTTCCTTTTGGTTTTGTACACCCCAAGTATTCCTTCCCTTCCATCCTTAGTTTCTTATTCTGATTTTTCTTCTATTCATAAAAATGAATGAGGACGCAGGGCAGACAAAAGTCTTGATATAATATAAATATTATATCAAATTTTATTTCTTTCCCAAATCTAAGTATATTTTCTATCTTCAACTTGATAATGACAATTACGGAAATCAAAAAAAATGCGATCAAGTATATGAAATGAGTCAATTTCGGTCCCGACAAAACTTACGCTATGGATACCCATCATTCGCAGTTACTTTCTTACGTTGGTGTAGACGCTAAGGACAATGTCTACCACGCGGAAGAACCAAGTTCTATTCTCATAACCATAAACTTTTTTTAATTTGGATCACGTGACAAGAGGGAGTCTCAAGGGGGCCGAGGGGAGGAGTACTAAGATGGCCGATAGGTGAGGCGGAGTACTAAGGGGGCCGAGTTCCATGTTTGAATCGCTAGGATACTCATTTCATCCTGCGTCGTTGATGCTCTCATCCCACTCCTGTTTGAACCAAAAATTGCAAAAAGTTTAGCTCCATAAAAAAATACATGAGATTTTGCACTCGTATCGGCCTTGTTCATGTACTCTTAAGGAAAAGGCCATTTGATATAATGTTTTTTTCCATTCAATCTGAATCGTGAAAACGTTTTCATCGATTACACGTCTGAGAATAAATAACTGGGAATGCAAAAGTAAAGGTTTTCATTATCTTTCAAATGTCAATGCGATGAGATTGACAATATTTGACTGATACTATATCTACTTACGACCCTGGCTCACATATAACCACAAGTCGCGTACAGAAAACATTTTAAAGTGTTTAGAATGTAATGGACAACATTTTCAGCATTTATTGTGAAAATGTGATATTTTGTTTACAATTTTGTTATTTTGAATCATCCTATTCCGTTATTGTCTGTACTTTCACATTTTTCAGCCCACGAAATCTCATTTTTTACCTAGAAATGACTGATTTTTGGTACAATTGTTCCCTGGAAACTTTGAGCCATAGTTAAGGAAATTATTTTGTAACCTTACAAACTTTCTCTCGTGCATTGTTGTTAATTCAGGATACATTTGGTTGAATTTTTCACACGTTCTGACTTTGTTCATGTCTATAATAAATAATTTCATGAAAACTTCGTTTGAATAATCGATATTTCCATTCATTTTGGAAGATGATTCGAAACACAGTCGATAACTGTGTTTCATAAGTAATTTACTTATATAAATTATGTAAATTACTTATGAAAGTAACCAAACTGCTATAAGCTTGATAATTCCACTGCTACCTGAATCCAAATTCTACGACTTTATTGAGAAAACTTGACGATTTAGGTATAGGGATATGATATATCATCTTGAAGCATTTTTCACCATCTTTCAATTCACCGAGTAATATACAGGGGGTTTCATTTGAAAAAATGAACTTTTGACTATGCACAATGCACAATGGAAATAATAGTAATTTTAGCAAGCCCTGTGTAATATGGAGTCGATTTCTTGGTGTTTTTTGAATATTTCGAGTTTGTTCCTCCAAACTATCATCAGAATATCAACCTTTCATGAATTGAGAGTACTGATGTACTTTGCAATTAAGGCTATGCAATTAAGGCTATGTTCAATTGCATGTGCAATTAAGGCTATGTTTTGGACCATATTCAGCACAATTTATTTTTTATCTCGAAAACAGATAGAGATAGGTATAGGACATTATTAACAAGAGCGATTCCAAAAATGTATTAATATACGGGGTGTTCCATTTAAAAAAATTAAGTTTCTAGGACTTTTTGATGGAAGTGGCAACGCCGCAATGCTGAAAATATTTCAGATCGATAGACTGTTTATCGATACTCACCTGTGTAAGGAAATGTGAGAGGTGAAATTTTCAGAAAAATCATGCTTTGCGTTTTCCAGAAACGTCTAACCTACCATCGACCGTGAATCACGCTGTATATGATCAACAAAAATTTTCTCAATCTGAATCTGTATCATAAAACGTACCTGCATGACACGAAGTGTTCTGTAACATTTGTACCGTTGTGATATACCTACTTCACATATTGAAATCGACCCAAATGAATTTGACATTTATGTTATTATATCATGAAGACTTTTTCTGCCAATTACACTTCAAATAAATGTCGTATGGAATTCTATTTTTCCTTCGATCAAAGAAATTTCGATTCTGGATCCTATTATAAACAGTTTCATGACTTTCTGTCATGCATCATTTGTTTTAAGGCGTATTTTGAAACACTAAGTCACTCTGTATATATGCGCTTATATTTTACTAGTTGTTGCCCCCGGTTAGCCTGCGTTGAATTTGGTAGTTGTAGTACTAATTAGTACTATGTTGCTGTATTGCTGATGTTTCAATATTTTGACAGAATCAGAATCAACGAACTTAGGCGTGCGCAGGGTTATAGAACAGTGCTTTCAAAATATTGTTCTACAGCGCCATCTAGTGGCGAGTTACAGAAAAATTGATAGCCTAAAAACCATCTTTATGGAAAATTACTTATACATGTCAAGTTTCATCATGATCGGTTGAGCGATGAAGAAGTTTATCACTTACCAACCATCCAACCAACCAACCAACCAACAAACATCCATTTTTATATATTAGATTGAAAAGATGATTGTTTCAACACGCTATATTTTTGCTGAATTTTTTATGCTAGTTTCAAACACGCGTCGAGAGATCATAAAGACAAATGACAAGTGGTCATTGTTTTTCCTCATGTTAAATCGATGATCAAAGCCAACTTTGCTCAGCAAAACATCATAAATAACAATATGATAGTACACTTCAAATAACGATTTGAAGAAAATCATTTCGAAATTTTGACTATTGAATTTGTATAGTAATTTGACGTAAATTTTATCGGCTGTATTTTCAGACGAAAATTGAACGGTAACCTATCGATAAACTATCAAGAGACGTACAACTCGATATTTCATTCTTCCAAGGTATCGAATGATGAAATACGATTTCATTACAAATAATATGTTTATCAATCAATGGTCAACACTATAGTTTTATAGTGTTGACGGAAAAATATAATCGATTTGATTAAACAATGGATTATATTTTATCCTACCAGAAAAATCGACACAAATGAATTCGGCATGAATCCTTCACTCTGTATCATAAAGACTCTTTCTATCAATTACACTTCAAATATCACATGTAATTCCATTTTTCTCAAGGTATAAGGGAATTTCGTTTTTGTAGCGGTTGAAGTTTCGAAAATGACCGTTTCAACGTATTATATTTTTGTGAGATTTTATGTGAGTTTCCGCGACAGAAATGATCGCTTCAACCTGTTATATTTCTGATATACTTCAGATATACCGTTCTGCGATATTTTTCGTGTGTAATGAATGTACCTTGTACACATTGACACTTTGTTTCTTTGTCAAATGACGTATTTTGAGACACCCTTTACTCATTGAGGGATCACACCTTGTAACGTAGAGCCCCATGTCATGTTTTTTCTCAAATGATATATTTTGTCACACCTTGTGACAAAAAAAAAACATGTTTTTTTTTTCAAGTTAGCAGCCATGTTTCTTTCTTTCCACTCAATGTGTTGAAATCTGTTTTTCCGTTACCCAGGGTAAAGCGTACAGTCATTGGCCACTTAAGACCTGTCTCGTAGTTTATCTGTTTCAATAGAATAGATATGGACATTATGAAGGATACAAACAATCATTCTGATATATTCTTCAGAATGATTGTAGGAGATAAAAGTAGGAGAAGAGTGAACCAAATAGTGCCCTACTTCCATTTTAACCCAGAATTTTATATATTTTCCAAGAAAGCAAAATTCACAGTCATTGGCCGGTTTCATTACTGTTATTGGCCATAAGACTTACAGTGATTGGCATACCCAAATGAAATGAAACTTCAAGTTTTCAAATCCTACCAGGACTTCAATTTATTTAACTGATATATTTATATTAATGATTTCAAGAAATATTTGGTTTGGCTGAGCAGGTTTTACAATAATAAATTTGTGAACAGGATGTATCAGTTGATGGTGTCAGTCTAATAATGCACCTATTATGGTAGGTACTCGGCTGTTGCTTGAGGAAGGTTGGGGAGTAGCACTTTCCTGCTCCAATGAATCATCTGAAGAAATTTCAGTTTGGATTTCTGCCAGTTGCAAATAACATTTTCTTCTTGTCATCATGTTTACCTTTTGCTGTATTTGGCTCATTTGATTTTTTCCTCTTGATTGCCTTCTTTTCCAACTTCTTTTCGTTTTCAGCTTTTTTCAAACATCTTTCTTTTTTTTATTTTCCTTTTCTTTTTCTCCCTTTTTCTTAGCTTCCAGTTTTTCCGTTTGAATGTTTTTCCATTGAGTGCTCGTTAGAACAAATGAAAATCTTTCACTTTTTTTCTTACCCTTTCTTACCGGGGTGTAGGCCCATATCACATGATCGTGAAGACTGGATGGAATTCACTGGATTGATCCCTCTTTCGCCATGATTCTCTTGTAATGTTCTTGAAATGACGACAGCGTCGGATTCTTATTCGGCCCATCTAGTTTCATGGTATTTTTCATTGACTAATTATCAAATTCACAATTTATTTCATTTGTGGCACTAATTGTTTCTTTTGATATTTTTATCATTTCTTCATTCATACCATCTCCAAACTCATTTCTTGCATCAAGATTCGTGCTAGTATGATTTTTTTCCTCTAACGAGTCTATGACCTCATATGTCACGGTAGGTACATGATCCTCGGTATTCACAGATGGTGAAATATCATTTGCAAAAATCATTTCGAGATTTCTTATATCTATATCTTCTCTGATCTTCGTCTCTGCAGGTATTTCACTTGTGATATATGAAGCATCATCAGTCTCAGCATTTGCAACCAAGGTTGTTTAATTTTTTTTGAATTCTTTGTACAGTTTGTACAATATAATTACCTCATCATCATTATTATTGACTCTGTCGATTCGTTCTAAAATTTTAGTTCTTTCATCTCCTACTATATTTTTGAAGTGGTTATATGAAATGAAAGCATCTTTGGTTCCTTGTGGTTCCTCTTTATCATGGATTATTTCAATTTTATTTTTGTTCAAACCGAGGCATTTCTTGTAATCATTCCATGGGAATAAACCACTGGCTCGAAACCCATGTGTTATTGTATTGTATTGGCACACTGATCAATTACGATTTTTAATACTGGAGCAAATTTTTCCTTGGTTAGTATTTGTTGAGGATGTTTCCTTCTGAACTCCAATACAGCTTTTTTCCATCTCGTTTTGAGTGGTTTGAAAGCTGCCACATCAGCAGGTTGCATAATTCTGGTAGCATACCTGACTCAACTTCAAAGTTTGATGAGTCAATGTCCATCCACGAAAAGAATGACCGGAAATTTAGTTCCACTATTATTCAAACATAGATATATTCGTTAAACAATTCCACCTTCATCCAACCATTGTCACTATGACTCCCCAAGAACTTGGTACCGAATTTATGATGGAAGCTGGTAGCCTCTTATACGGAAATATTAGCATAGGTTCTGTCACCTGACCAGCAGCAGAGAAAGTGAATATGGCGGTTATGTTCATTTTTGCTTGGGCAGAGTCTACCTCATAAACATTTCTTGCACCTCTAGGAACAATATCCTTGGTATTTTTAGGACAAAGGAAAAACATGTCTCGTCCCCATTGAACACTCTGGTTGGATCTCTCAATATACCAAAATAACCCTTTCCCTTGAGATATTCCTCCACCAAAGTGAACCAATGTCGTATATCTGACTTTGAAATAACAGAACTAGCTGCTGTTACAGCCTCTGGGGTGCGGTGAGTTAGAGCTGGATGTCGTTTGAGAAAAGCCCTGTACCATCCGTCGCCAGGTAAATAATTATCACAAAATGGATTATCCCGAGGATTTGCATCCAAGAATTCTTTCATAGATACTTGAATATCAAATTTTCTGACTGGGAAACCTTTCTTGTAACTATTTACGATCCAGTTTTCTGAAATAGTTTCCTCTTCATGTGTGATAATGGGATTTGGTCCCAAGTTAGTTTCACTATGGAACTTTTCACTTTTTCTGAATTGCAGCGTTTGACGAGGCACACCAAATAATTTAGAGGCTTGTCTTTGAGAGATACCATTTTTTATGGCTGCTAAAGCTGAGTTGATATTTCTTCCTTCTTGTACTTTCGGCATCTAGAAAGGAACAAGCAAAAATATTTCAATTCATCGAAATGTATGTCACCATGGCCAATAACTGTATTGTGTTACGTTTCAATTCAGCACTAGATCAAAACTGCTCCTGTGTGACCTTTCAAAACACTACCTTGCCTTTTAAGATCTTTATTCAGAGGATGTTAACAATGTAATTCAGTTACAAGTTGATTTTATTCATTTAATATCATAGTAATGGGAATCTTCCGTTCCATAGAAAACTATATCTGAAATGTACAAGAATATATGTATGCTCCCTGACTAACTGCTTTGACCAGTACTTACGCATTCTCCTATTGCCAATCGACGTTGGAGATCCGAAATTTCTCGCTAGGATGAAAAAGATGTTATTGTTTGTTTCTCAGTTTACTTCACTTATCATTTTTCAGCCGTTGTCTGCCTTATTCTCTATACTTTTCCAATGATATTTCTTGCATAGATTGTTATTCATCACTTCCAGAAGGTTTACTTACATATTAGAGCCATATCGCCTGAAAAACAATATTAGTTAGATCTCTGGGTTTCTGAATACTGTTTGATATTTCCGGTAAATATTCTACATAATATGAATGCTCAAATATTCGTACTGAATGGGAAAGATGTGGCGACTTACCTTATATGTTTCTATTCCATCGCATGAATAAGGATTGGTAAATAGTTGGAAATAGGTTGGAGTCAATATTTTTGTAAACATTCAATTACAAGGTTAAGAGACAGCTGTTGGTTGACATCCGCCGAACTTTCGTAGTGTCGTTCCGACGACCTACACCGAACTAGTTCTACAGTTGTTCACGGGTGAGGGATTGATCGGTTACTCAAATTGTCAAGGGTTGTTTTAGGGTTGACCTTCGATGATGGTTCGGAGTTCAATTGTACCATCAGACTGATTGTAGGATATATATGGTTGTATTTGTGCCATCCTTCACTTGTATTATTTCTACAAGTCAGGATTGTATAGTGGAAGACTGATTGGTCATTTTGGTGTGGATATTTGCAGTCTTAATCTGTTTTTAATTATTTTAGTAATTTTTGATTCCATTGTTGTAACTCAACTGAATTTCAGTTTTGAAGAGAGGTTTCAACACTCATTCAATTTGCTTGATTTTTACGGGTTATATGGTTATAGGGGGCACCCAATATACCAGATGTATCGATTAGTCAACTAGTCCCTATTGAATGGGGGTTGAATCTCACCTTGTTTTTATCTGATTCTGATTGAGTATTTTCTTCCGTAGGGTTTTTTTTTCTTTTCCCCCATTTTCTTTTCGGGTCTTATTTGGTGATCCATTACTGTTCCAGCTGTTGTGTCCTACAGTGTGATCTATCTTGGTGGTGCTACAGGGTGATCCATATCCGCCGTACTACAGGGTGATCCACTTCCGTCGGATCACGGGGTAGCCTAACACCATATACCGGGTAGCCCAAAGGGAGCACGCAAGTTATAATTGATTTATTTGAATATTGGTGACATACTGATTTATTTAAATAATTGTTTGCCCTTATGTTTATTGATACTTGTTTGATAAAGTGTTTGTTTATTTATACCTGATTGATATAGTGATGCATTTGTGAAACGGAAATTGAGGTATTTTCTTCCTTTCACGATTGCTTGTTGACACCGATGCGCCTACGCCTGAGCTCACGCGACGCAAACGAGATTGTTTTACCTACCGATACTAGTATTTACGATTCTACCTACTCAATTTTCGTAGTAGTTTTACTTGACGTATTGTAGTTTTTTTTTGAGCGTGAATTCGTGGTTATATACACCGCGCTCTTGTATTGACATATGAACATCGCGTAGTAGTGTGAATATTGCATTGTTGTCTCAGAAGCGTTGTCGGTTAATCCATGTAAGTTAGGTTTACTGAATAAATCATATTGGGGATCTTTATCTTCTATTTACAATATTAATTGGTGAGTTATTGATATTGTGAGTTACTTAGGGTATCTGGAGGATTAAATTTACCTGGCGCCCATTAAGATCTATTTGAAATTTGCTAAGTTGTTCAACCCATTCCCGTCTCCACTGTTTAGCTTAGCCGCGGATACCCATCTGTCTTATTTGTTACCGACAGATGATTTAGTCTCCTCTTGTGGTTTGTGAGGTGACAATGGCCATTCGAAAATGGCCATACAGTTATTGGCATATGGTCGATTATAGTGATTGGCATATGGCCAACCACTATATCGATGGTATTTTCAACATTATCGATAGGTTACTGTCAATTAGGTTCAGAAATGGATTTTAATGAACTGAGAAATGTACAATAGTGAAAAATTTCAACCAAGCACTCATGGGCCATATGGCTAATAACCGTTTTAAACATCAAATTCGAAGCCCGTGGTTGGCATACGGTGAAACATGAATTTCATGAATTTTGACCATGAAAATCATTTTCCCGCCATTGAATAATTTGCCTTCAATGTTCTTCAAACTGATAAATCATAAAAAATGTGAAAATCTACTTACATTGGGAATTATTTGACCTCGTACAACACTCGATATGAATAGTTCTTGATATATCTGATCATAGACTGAAGAACAGAGAGCACGAACTTATTCACAACGACGTAGTTATGCGATATGACTTTGAAAACAGGAAAACATATTCTGAAAGGTTGCCGATGCCAACTGATGAAATTAAATTTCGTTTCTTTCTTACCAGATTATTATTAATTATGAAAAACTGAGGCTATGCCAATCACTACCCGATGGCCGATGACTGTCTGCTTCACCCAGTTGTCGCCTCCTTACAATCGACAACTCTCGAAAGTCGAAACCTGTGGGAGCTAAGGACTAACGAGGTCTTACCTTTCAACCTGTGATTTCTAACACGGGTGGACAATAGGTAATGAAAATCGATAGTACGACCTTGAGGCTAGAACCTGCGGTTTCATTAATTAAATATACAATGCCGTTTATAGAACAAATTCACATGTTTTTTAAGGCGCTTCTTGTGGTAATTTTCAGACCTCTGATTGGAACCTTGTGGAACAACCAATTTGAAGTAGGTGTGATGTGTGTAAAAGTGAGGCGATGCAATATGTATGTATTAGAGAGAAAGGTGATGACGTCAGTGTGAAGTGTAGAAAAATCAAAGACATAACAAGAAGACACTAGAGACCGTATCTTCGTTAATAATAGTTGAAATAGAACGAAGCATCAATACGTCATCTTTTCTATTCCAAATCCCCTCGTATACAACAATTTTATGTTTAAAATGTTTCAAAATGTTTTCTCCGTTAACCAGCTATCGCACCCCTACGAACGATAACCCTTAGAAGTCGAAATTTGTGCGAGGTAAGGACTAACGGTCTTACCTTTCATGATTCATGATTCATGATTCCTAACATGGGTTGGACCATAGCAGTAATAATCAATCGTTCAGCCTCGGGCTTGAACCATCGACTCGCACATCGGCCAATTGACTGAGTGAACAAAGCACCCACGTCGAACCACGCGTCTGTCTGTTCCTTATTTTAATAAATGGTGACACTATTTTAGAAAAATTGTTGATGATTCTATGATAGTAACCTATTATCCTAGAAAGGCTTTTATTTCTTTTGTTGTAGTGGGTAACAGGTAGCTTTGATTTTTGTAGGATTTGGTTTAATTCCTTCAATTGTGTTAATGTGTCCTAAGAAGTCAACTTCTTTTCTGAAAAATTCTGACTTACCCATTTTCAGAATGTATTACCAAATTTGTCAAAGATTTGTTTCAAATGAATTTTATGATCGTGAAGCGATTTTGAGAATATTACGACATCATCCATGTAGACAAAGCATGTTTATGTAGATATTCTCTAAAGATATTATCCAAAACTCTTAGAAATATTGATGTGGAGCATTTTTTGAACCAAATGGCGTATATTCATTGTGGCCGTTATTTACTGAAAATGCGTTTTTTTTAAATACTTTCCAGACTCATTTCAATTTGATGGAAACCTTGTACCAAATCGAGGGTTGAAAAAAAACACATTTACCAAGGTTATCTAGAACTTCATCAATTCATGGTAATGAATATTTATTGTCTATTAGAATTGAGTTTTCTATATTCTATTTTTCTTTGTCCCAAAGCGTCAAGCTTTTTTGGAACTATCCATACCGGTGAGAGCTATAAGGTGAAATAGATGACCTTATTATTTTATCTTCTAATAGTTTCTAAGTTTGGGTTTGAATTTCATTTTTCAAATAAAAGGGATATCTAAAAGATT
>NW_019293039.1:0-35062 GCF_000500325.1 Leptinotarsa decemlineata | reverse complement strand
TTGAAACATTTCGGTCCAAGATACAGGTACGCTCGCTGCATGATATTCTTTTCAGGTTTGATGAGGAAAAAATTATTTGCGTTTCTATACCTAGTGTTGTGGTGGTGGTGTTCTATGGCTAGGAGCTCATATTTTCTAGAGTGTTGATAAATGGTAACCTTTAGGAAATACAGTTGACGTGTATCTAACATTTTGGAAATTTTGAGAAGTTCTTCTATTGGGTATCTTTTGGGTTTTCGGTAGATGGTTTTTAATATATATTTTTGGGTAGTTTCGAGTGCTGATATATGAGTTCTCAAAGCTGCACCCCATGCTATAATACCGTAGGTTAAATGGCTTTCTATTAGTGTGGAGTATATTATACGCATTTGTTCGGTGTTATAAATGGAGGTAAGAATCCGCATTTTATATAATATAGTTCTTAATTTTTTTATATGAACATCCCATTTTAGGTTGTTATCAATATTTACTCCAAGATATTTGATGTTTGTAACCAAGGATATAGTGATTGTCTGTTCTTTTTTTTTGGTATGATCAATGTATTGTAGTTAGGTAGGTATTTTGTGTAGGAAGTAAAGGGTATATAGTGAGTCTTTTTCACATTTATCGTTGAGAGTCTGATATCGAACCATTCTATAATTTTAGGAAGGTCATTTTCTGCAATTTTAAATTTTGCCAGATATCGGCTTTGTATATTACTGCCGTATCATCTACAAAGCTCACTATGTCACCTTCAAATCCTGCTTTGAATATATCATTTAGATAAACACTAAATAGTATTGGTCTTAATACGGTTCCTTGGGGAACTCCATATATCATTGTTCTGAATTTACTGTTGTCACCAATTTTGACGCATTGTTGCCTGTTTTCAAGATGGCTTTTAACTAGTGAGTATGGTGTTCCTCCTGTACCGTATCCTTCCAAAACTTCGAGAAGTTGACTGTGACTAACTGTATCGAACGCCTTTTCCAGGTCGACGAAAATACAAAGGGTGGGTGTTTTTTTGTCAATACTCCCAACTATTTTATTTAGCACTATTGGTAGTGCATCTTGCGTAGACTTTCCCTGCCGAAATCCATATTGTTCATGAGAAAGAATATTATTTTTTTCAAAGAAATCAACTATCCGTTTTTTCAGGGCTTTCTCAAAAATTATAGCTGAGGTTGATATTAAGGAACTGGGACGATAGGATATTTAACTTCTCTCCATTTTTGTGAATTGGACTAACAACTGATTTTTTAAAGGCTGTTGGACAATACCCTTCTTTGAAGACTTATTGATTAGATATGTTATTGGAGTAGTTATTTCATTAATAATAATTTTCAGGTGTTCTGCCCTCAGTTTATCTAGTCCTGGTGACTTTCTCTTTTTCAATGAGATAATTAAATTGTATACTTCAACTTCATTTACATCTTGCAGAAACAGTGAATGGACGAGGTTTATGTTCGTTTTAAAGAAGGGTGTTGTATCTTTTTTTATATTATTTGCTAGCCTTCCTCCTACAGATATGAAATAATCATTGAATAATTCAATGATTTCTTTTTTGTCATTTGTTATACACCCATTGTTCAGTTTTATTTTTGCTATAGTTTTGTCTTGTGTTTTTTTATTTGTCAATTCATTTACTGATTTCCATAGTTTCGATGCATCCGTTTTGTTACTGTTCAATTATTTTTGGTAATAGCCTTTTTTGCTTTTTTTACAAGTTTTCCGAAAATATTTTTGTATTGATTATATATTTTTTTAATTTCCAGATTATTATCATTTTTCATGTTTCTATAAAGTTTCTCTTCGTTTTTTACTGCTTTCAATAGACCATTTGTTATTCAAGGATTCCTTTTGAATTGTCCTTTTTTAATTCTCACTCAATTCGTACTTCTACCTATCATATTTTCGATTTTATGTACGAATATATTTGTTGCTTTTTCGAAATTTTTGACATCGTACACTTCGATCCAAGTTTCTTCTTGTGCAAAATTTAGTAATTTTTCATTATCAACAAAATATTTATGTGTCTCATGATTATTATATTGTTTTTGTTTTTCAGATATAATTTTTTATTATCAACAAAATATTTATATGTCTCATGATTATTATATTGTTTTTGTTTTTCAGATATTATTTGTAGTATTATTGAGATATAATATCAAAATCGTGTTTTATTGTTTCTAATAACATTTTTATCGAATTTAGATTTTTGAATTGGCTAATAAGAAGGCCTAATTTTCCTAGAAAATCTAAATTGAACAAAGGAAAGCAATTTTACGAATTGTGGGATATCAAACCGAAATATCGCACACATTTGGAGCATAAACAACCCCAGGCGATAAATTCGACCTCAAATGCGATTTAGTATTAACGTGTGGGCAGAAATTTACAAAGATAGAATTTATTAGACGGAATTTTGAATGGAGAAACCTATCACCAGTTCTTGTCGATTCTCGAAGACTATTTGGATGATCTACCTTTGGATAACTATAACACCATCTGATTTCAACATGATGGTGTTCCACCGCACACTACCAGACGAGTATCTAGTTACCCGACTGAAAGGTTTGGTGATGAATGGATAGGGAATAATGGGCCGGAGAGGTGGCCAGCAAGGTCTCCAGACTTAAGTATTATGGATAAATTTTTAAGGGCTACACGGAAAAATAGGAGTTAATGGTCAGAGGGAATATCAAAATATTGAGGACCTTCAAGATAGCACTGTTAGGGAGTTGGGAAGATTGAGGAGGAGGGAAATTAATCGTACAGTGAATAATATTCGAAGAAGGGCACAGCTGTTTTATCATGAACAAGATCAGCATTTTGAGCATTTGTTGTGATTTACTTTTGTCTTTACATTTCACTTAATTATTGTTACTTGTTCAAAGTTCTATTTTCATAATAATTCACCTCATACACACCTCATTTATCAAATTTTGATTGTTGATTCTGTCGCCGTATTTTTTCATTGGCTTTTCAAACGAACCAAACTTGGTGAGATTTTTATCCAATAACTTGAACATAGTTCGATGTGGTTGTCGTCTTTCAGGATATAAGTTTAAATACATTTCCGATGTCCTAACATTGTTTCTATCGTATTTGTATTAAATTTGTATCATATCTCTTTTGTCTTCATTCGTGTAAGCCATTTTTCGCCAAAAATTCAATGACTTTTACAATAACAAACTGTCATTGAGTGTAACAAATTGAAAGTCAAATTTAGAAACATCAAAGTCACAGCCTATTATGATAAGAATTGATTTTTTCATTATTTCCAAGTTTTCGAGAAAGAATGATAACTTATGATACACCTTTGAAAAGGTTCTATTCGAAACAGAAAGAATCCAATGTAGCGCCTTATAAGAAAAAATGAAGTTGAAGATGGTGACCGGAAGACGAAACGTTCGATACCAAATCTGATAACACTATTATATAGCAGGGAAATAGGGGCAATGTGGAAGTGCAATTTATTTTCGAATCCCTTGAAAAATAAAGCCACACAAAAATAAAAACCATTTTCCGCAAAATGCGCAACTTTGACCCAACTTAACCATGTCCGTATCTCTCATAGTTTCCGAGATCCTAATGGTGAGGATCGAATTTGAAATATCCTGTAGAATAAGTGTTCTATATTTCTGAATGTTGATATATGGAATTCTATTTTTCAGTTTTGTATAATTGGATTCATTCAATTCCAACCAATTACTGAGTTACATCATATATGAATTAACTACCGCTTCGTTTGAAGGTGATTGACAATGTTTCGTGATGAATTTCACTAGTTCGGACTTCCATTGTCTGCTATATAAAATGATTTGAAATCCCTGAAACAAGTAAAAAAGAATAATTAAAAAAGAATAGTTGAAAATAACAATTATATTAAGCAACAATAAACCTACCGCTTCCTTATATTTTCCGACAAAAATGATCGGTTATAGTCAGCCTCCATCTGAAATAGTTCTCGATTCTAAAAATAAAACGTAGAATTTGGCATTCAGGAACCTGATTATTTGACCTGGAAAATACATTTTGAGTTATATCAAATCACGGTGTTATACAGTGAAATATGTTTTACAAAGCTTTCTTTTTGTTGTGCTTGGTGTCCTTGATTCGCCAATGTAAGTCATCATTACTCATTACTATTCTCTTACAAACATTATTTTGTGGTAACATTATTAGAAATCAATATTTATTCAACTTTTTTGAGAAATTTGATAGTGAAATAGACTCAGCAACATGGAAATTGGAAACTTTTATGATCCCTGATGAATATACCACAATATTTTGATTTGTTTTTGTTATTTTTACAAATTTGACAAAAAATGAATACTGTTGAGCAAAACTCCATTATTCTAATTTCCAATGAGAAATGTCTTTCAAATTCAAATATTCTACATAAAAAAAGGAAAATCTCAGCAATATTGAAGCTATTGTTTCACCCTTACTTCAATGTTACAAGGAGGCTTTACTTATATTGAGGCTCACTTTCACTTCATTTCATTCTAAAACTTAATTAGTCACGTTACTTGAAGAATATTGCAGAAAACAGCATTAAAGATGCGTTTCAGCGAAAGGGGGCGTGACGTCATCAGATATACGATTTGCATAGACGCTTAGGAATCAACATTAGTTTCAGACGTTTCTGTGTCAGCAATGTGAGAGTTCGATTATTTTTTGGTTGTCGGTATTCACCTGTTTAAATTGTGGAAGTATAAAACAAACGTAAGTCCCAAAAACGTATTCTATATACATTTACTTACAAATCGTTTGTTCGTAAATGTTTTAAATGTCTTGCTAAAGCTATGTAAAGAAAGTGGTTCGTTTTTGTTGCTAGAATCATTTTTTATTGATGTATGGTAATCATAATGAAATTACAATAAAATAAAATACAAGCAACAATTGAAAACTGAACAATGAAGAAGTAATGAAAATTGAAAGATTTCAAACCAAGTTATTTCACGATGTTTTGATTGATAATATTCATAATCTGCAAGTGGTGACTGAGATCATCACAGGAAGAGATCATCCACAGGGAAGAACATTGGTTTAGGGGGTCATTCAAAGAAGCCGTATATATGTTGTCCAAGAAAGCATTCTACGCTAGCCAAGCTAACGTAGAAATACGCAATATATGGAAGCTCATAATCAAGCGGGAAATAGCCAACTCCCGCCAAACGGTCAGCTCTCGCTAAACCGGGGAGGGGGAAGAGGGGGATAGGTGAAAGCGGTTGAATGGCCTATAAATAGTCATCTATCGTGGTAGAATAACTAATCTTGAAATCTTTTAATTATTATTTTTCTTTTATAATTCAATTTTAAATTATTGCTTGTATTTTATTTTACTGCAATATCATTTCAGGTTTTTTTTGCTCAATATAATTGTTATTTTCAGCTATTCATTTTGATTTTATCGATAAATTCAGAGATTCCAAATCAGTTTCGACAATGGAAGTCCGAAATAATGAAATTCACCTATTTAGGTGTTTATTTGGAGTATACTCACCAGTATTTACTTGCACGTAAATATTTGTTTTATCCACTTCAATTTCTGCATTTACTTTTCAACTAGTTTTAATTCGTTCTACTTGTTTTTATTCACCCGGCCCAATGTATCTACTATCGATTAACTTTTAACTTCAGTATTTTGAATTTAAATGATTATACTTGAATTTGATAATATATCCGAAATACTTGTTCATGAGCAGAAAGAAGCAGAGTATTTTTGCAAACCTATGTGTCAAACGTTTCTAAGTAGATACTTTTTTTTTATATAGACCGATGAAAATATTTTTATTTGTATAACATCTCTGGTATGCGGCGTACTTATGTATATTATGGAAAGCAAAGCTTTTGTTATATCTCAGAAATTGCAATTCTTAGGAGCACAAAAAGAAGAAATTTATTCTTATATTATATATGTTGAAGAACACATATTTGCGAAACTTGACCTCAACAAGGAATAGTTGCAATGCACCCAAACATTATAATAATAAACTATCCTATGAATTTCGATCTTATACAACTAAAAACCTACCTAACTGTCTAGTCTTCTGTTCTTCCCTAACTTTGGCAATAGAAATTTTCTACAGCGGTTGCATCAACTAATTTCTAGATATTGTAATCACAGTAACACTGTTAACTCGACATTTTCTGTTATTGTAATTTAATCATTGTTATTCCCCAGCATTGGCTGATACTCCTCCCATTTATCTTTATACTAAAATATATTTTATTGTATTTCTTATTGCAGATTTCATGGTGAATATAGACGTTTTATCATATGTTTTTGTTCAAATCTAAGTTTGCGTTGGTCAGGGCCTATTTCCGAAGCCCTGATACATTCATAAGGGCGTCTTAGCATCAAAAATCAACGAGCACATCCCATACCGTGGGGTTAGTGATCATTGGGTCCGAAAATCATGTGCCCTGAGTAAGCGCAGTGAGTCAAGAATGACAGCCTTCTGCATTTGTCCGGTTGATATTTATCACCATTAGTGCGGCAAGCCAGCATTATTTTGAGATTCGAGTGGCAAAGACAGTTCAAAGAGAAAATTTTGATATTTTATCCGACCACATATAATGATCTCAGACGCCTCATGGCAGGCCCTACACGGCAGGCTCTACCCTACACGCGACTGCGGTGGTCTAAATTATTGAAGACAGGCCTGGCAGGTCATGATGAACCTCTCAGTTTCTGACTCCAGTCCGCTCGATATGAGAAAAACGAAGTTCAGGCGCTTTGATAAGCCAATGTTGTTGAATAAAATCCCATGCATTGGCTTATCCTTGTGTTGCCGCAGGACTGAAGCGATTTCTGCGGCTTTTATATGACCCTTTTGCTGAAAGGGTTCCAACTCGGTGACAGAGTTGAGATCACTTCGTTTATTGTCGGAAACTAGACGAGTTCACTAGCTGCTTTTAAACTACCCTGAAGAATGATGCTCCAATTTCTGCTCTCTCATGGTCGCAGACCATGCAGATAAAGAGATCCTAGCTCCTGACGACTTTACTATCCTTTATCTTTACCATCCCATGTAGACACTTCAAACTCAAAAGTTCACGGCCTCCCTCTTGTGGGAGGAAGTACAACCGTAAAACGAACGATTTGGGATGCAAACTCGTAAGGAAGTGCATCAGTTTTCAGTTTTCGGCTTTTTACGTCGAGTTGATACAGCTTCTCCTGAGTCAACTTCAGTACTCCAAACGGGTAGAGTAAGATTGGAACGGCAAGCATATTCGTAGCAGCAATTTTGTTTTTCACCGACAGTTTCGATGACCAGATATATCGTAGTTTTTGCTGATACTTGCCTCGGAGAGAGTTCTTAACTGCTGTTACCTCTTGTAAGTGGCATTGTTTCACCCCCAGCAACCGAGTTCCACTCTGGCATCCAGATAATGCAGGATGCTTCCACCTACGATCTGCACATCCTCATTGTAGTCCCGCATCGTCCGAGTTGGACCGTTGCACATTTGTCTATCCCAAATTCCATACCGATAGCATGTGTGTACTCTTCCGCCACCGTCAAGAACTGATGTAGATATTTCTTTCCAGAGGCGAGAAGTTCAAAATCATACATATAAAACAACTGTGTGATCTTGTGCCACCGGTTTCTGGGCGTGTCACAGTTATACTCTCGAGTATTTCTGAGCGCAACGGATAATATCAATGATGAGATACAGAAGAGAAGGGAACTGAGGAAATCGTCCTGAAATATACTCCTTCTGAAAGTGACCCACCCTGTTTCAACTCTAGCTTGTCCAGATGTTATGGTGAAGCGTGTTCGCCAGAGTGGTATCAGTTGCTCAAAGCATCTTACTATTTTGGCGCGTTCCGCAAGACATCTGAGCAAATGCATCTGAGCAAAAACATATTATTATAATTTTTTTTTCACCGTAGCGTGCGCTGGTCCGGCCCTATCTCCCGAAGCCCCGATACATTTGGGAGGGCACACCAGCATTATCAACAAATGATCACTCCCCACACCGTGGGGTAAGAGATCATTGGGTATGAGAATCATGTGCCCTGAGCAAGCGCAGTGAGCCAAGAATGACAGCCTTCTGCATCTGTGCGGCTGAGATTTCTGCCTCAGTGCGGCAAGCTGGTACGATTTTAAGATTCGAGAGTGGAGAGGGCATCATTCCACCAATGACTCCAATAATCAGAACAACCATCGTGACAGAGTGATCTGGATAGAGTCTCGGAGTTCGAAGAAAAAATCTCGATGTTTTATTGGTTTTTCCTCCTCTTTTCTGTCTCGTCAGGAGCTGAAAACTCCACGACAAATATCGTTCTGTTCTGGTGGTCGAGAAGGACTACATCAGGCTTATTAGCTTGTATGAGCCTGAGGGAGTGAAACGAGCAGTTCCAATAAATTTGTCACTTCTCGTTCTCCACAACGGATTCAATATCCCCCGGAGCGTAGGGCAACACCAGTGTCTCGTCAATACTGCAAGAATGCCGTAGATGGTAATATAGCACTCTTATGGCCGCGTTATGTCGATGGATATAGGCCGAGACCGCATATGCTGGACATGCTGATAGCAAGTGCATTAAGGTTTCGGGCGCCTCGCGACAGGCCCTGCACCTTGTGTCAGGATCCTCTATACCCTTCACGCGACTGCGGTAGACTAAGGTGTTGATGACACCATCCTGGCAAGTCATGATGAACCCCTCAGTTTTCGACTTTAGCCCACTCGACCTGAGAAAAGCGAACGTCAGGCGCTTTGATAAGCCAAGGTCTTCAATCTTATTGAAGAAAACCCCATGCATTGGCTTATCCTTGTGTTTCTGCAGAAGTAAGGTGATCTCTGTGGCTTGTATCTGAGCTTTTTGCTGAACGGGTTCCAACTTGGTGACAGAGTTGTGGTCACCTCGTTCAGTGTCGAAAACTAAACCGAGTTCATCAGCTGCTCGGGCAGCTGCCCTACAGAGAACTGTTCCAATTCCTTCTCTCTCATGGTCATGGACCATGCAGAGAAGGGGATCCGAACTCCTGACGACTTTACAGGCTGTATTCAGAGTGTCATATAGACACTCCAAACTCAGAAGTCGACGGTCTCCCTGTTGTCGGGGGAAGTACAACCGTGGAACTGATGATTTTGGATGCAAACTCCTATAGAGATATATAATTTTTCGGGTTTTTACTTCGGGTTGATACAGCTCCTCTCGATTCCACTTCACTACTCCAAACGAGTAGAGTAAGATTGGAACGGCAAGCATATTTGTTGCAGCAACTTTCTTCCTCCCCGACAGTTCTGAAGACCAGTTTGTGCCGCGGAGAGTTATTCACTGCTCTTACCTCTTGTGAGTGGCGTTGTTCCACCCCGAGGTAAGTATACGTCTCTTCGGCATCCAGATGTTGTAGGATGCTTCCATCTACGAGTTGCACATCCTCTCGGTAGTCCCTCCATCGCCCTCTTTTGAGATAGAGACTGATAGAGATCCTTCTCTCCAGAGGCATAAAGTTCAAGATCATCCACATAAAACAAATGGGTGACCTTGTGCCTCCGGTTTCTGGGGGTGCCATAGTTATACCCTCTAGTATTTCTGAGCGCAACGGATAATGGCAATAGTGAGATGCAGAAGAGAAGGAGAATCACCCTCAAATACACCCCTTGTGAAAGTGACCCACTCTGTTTGGATTTATCATCATCATTATCCCCATTTTCATTATTATATTTTTCAGCAACATCTGTTCAATGTTTCTCCTGCAGAAGTGTTGACAAAGGTTCGAAAGGTGACTGCTACTATGTAAGCAACGTAACAACCCCTATACAAGAATGTTTCTATGGCTGCTACCTGTATCAGTATACTGGTAAGTTTGTACCACTTGAAGTTCAACATTTTATAAACTGTATTATTTCATTATACTGTCATGAATAGTTGAACTGATTTATATTGAAAAAAAATATACACCCGTTACGAATATAGTGACCTTGTTGCACAAGAGACATTGTGCCAACATAATTACAACGTCGAAAACACGTTATTCATGGAAATGTGCCAAAAATGTTCCAAATGACTATTATTCATAAGAGGCTATTTCATATACAGGGTGTTTATTAAACATGCAGCAGAAATTCAAGGGACTATTCCCTGGACTATTCTGAGGATAATTCGTCCTTTTATGACATTTGGTAGGGCGCTTTGTTTCGAATATATGGAGCGAAAAAGAATTTCGACAATAAGAATGTGTTACCAAAAATAACTTGTAATGTTTCTTAATCCACAAAAACTCTTGAAAATGACTGAGGGGTAGTCATTTTCAACAGTTTTTGTGGATTAAGAAACGGATGCAAGAATCCAGTTTTCTCCTCATCGACTCCCGAACTCTTTCAAAAACACCAGGATCGTTTCTGATTGCGTTACACCCAGTAATTATCCGATTTCTCAAATCGTCCACAACTTTCACTGAACAAGTATAAACTAATGACTTTAGGAAATATAAACTGATGGCTTTAGGAAATGGAAATAATCCGGTGATCGACCAGGACGCAAGTGAGGTCAACCTCCACCAATCCAGAGATCTTCGTATATTTCTGTAAAAATTCCCGTGTCAACATGCTCAAATGCGCTGGTGCACCATCGTACATAAACCACACCGCATTTCTTATAACCAATGATACATCCTCTAGAAACCCCGGTAAGTCTTTCTGGCAGAAATACCCAATTGGGAAGTCACCTATAAATCCCACCCAAATGTTTAACGAGAATTGATGTTGAAAGCGATATTTAAGTACCTCATGTAGATTTCCATCAGCCCAAACATTATTGTGGAAATTCCTTATGAAATTTCTTTACAAACTGGCTTCATCGCTAAAAAGAGTGAGCGTCAGTAGTTGAGGGATTTGAACCTGCAGGAAGAAGTGCCTGAAGTCATTGTATGTGGTATGGGCACAATAAATAGTCTTCAAGAATGTTCCAAATCGAACCGTTACTTACATTTAAAGTATTTGCAATTTTTCGAGTAGGAGTACCTGGATCTTCTATCTTACAGTCATTGGCCTTCCTGGTCCTCCATTTCGCTTCAATGCTCCTGTTTCACGAAGTCGTTGATGAATACTTGAGAGGGTTTCTCTATTGGGCACATTATTATTAGGAAATCGTTCACTGTACAACCGCCTAGCTTCCAATAAATTGCCATCAGCAAGTCCATAAATGAAATGCATGTCAGCCATATCTGCCTTACTATATCCATTCATGATAGAGGATTTCACTATCAAGACATCAAATATTAAACACAGAAAATGCACGCCAAATAGACAAAGTCAATCAGTTTTAACCTATTCGACACATACAAATCATCACTTACGAGACATACTATTCAAATTGAATGTCTGCAGCTGTTTGAAATATTCAGAATGTTGTTGATAGGTACCAACGGAATTGCTAGATTTTGTATTACGTGGTAGGTCCAGTGTAGTACGCTATACTTTTATTTCGGCTACCTTAATAATTTTGAATTTAAAATTAACAAAATTGTTACGGTCGAAATTCTTTTTCGCCCTGTATCTTCGAAACAAAGCGCCCCAAAAAATCATCAAAGGACAAAATATCCTCAAAACAGTCCAAGGAATGGTCCCTTATTTTTTTGACGAATGTTTGATAAACACCCTGTATACATGTTTATCAAACTACTCGAATTCAATATTATGGTTTGTTAGTGCTTGTCTCTTGTTGGAGGATATAACTCATGTTGGACGAGAGCACAAATGTGGGTGGGTTGAGACGTAGAAAAAATCGCCTCTAGTAGAGATCAACAAATGCCTCTTTTTTAATCGACTTTCCCAAAGTGAATCAAGAAATGAAACACTACTCATTGAATCAAAAAACTCAGATAATGATGAAAACAATTTGCGTCCTATCTGTAAGTAAGTGAGATTTCATCATTCGAGTTTTGCTTTTGTTCGTCCTAGAACCGATTTCTGTTGAAATCGGCCGAAATGACCTCATATATTGCTCATAGAGGTTCTTCCGTAGATTCAGCTATTATAAGGCTTTTGATTCTGAGAAGACAACTTGCACTAGTATTTGAACTGATAACCTTCCATGATTTCCGTTGAAGAACAGCCAACAGAGAAGAGTTTATAATCGCACCTCACGACGTTTTCGGATCTTACACTTCAATAAAAATTTGGGCTCTTCAAATGAATAGAAAAATTTGCAATGATATTTATATCGAAATCTTCATGTGCATGACAAACAAGCATATTCAAAAATATCCTAGCAACTTTTGCGGGGAAAAATCCAAAAAACAGAAAAGTTTTTATAATTTGACGGTTGATGTTCGAACTGGGCCTCATGACAGGTTGCTTTGAGCTGTTTTTCTAAAGATTGTTCTTACTTTCATTACGGAGTAGCAGTATCGCAGAAAAATCTTTAGGCTCTTCTTTGAAGTACTAGATTATCAAGGTTGCTCGTGTTGCTTGGATCCCTAGAATTTAACAGCCTCGAGGTTTGGGAGTGACATTTCAGCATTATAACATGCTGAAGTGTGAAGAGCCTTCTGTTATTTCATTACTTCGATTGTGCCAAGAGACACTGGTATCCATTGTCACACAACAAATTGAGAGAGGCAATGCCAACGTTTATGGTACCCAGCATTGCCGATGAATATGCCCAGATTCTATTTTACGGAAACCAAAAACTGAAAAAGTGTTTCCCTTCTCAGGAGAAAATTCTAATAATATTTCAGAATTCAGTATTATTTATTATCAATATAATAGGATACATTCGATGCAATTGAAAATACCCTTTAGTTCTTGACTGCGTGAGTTGATGTACAAACTATACGAGGTCTGTTCAAAAAATAAAGTGAATGTTCAAATTTCATGGACGATTAGCGATATTTTTATGCGATATTCAAGGTTTCAGCTATTACATGTTCAATTTGTTGGTGAGTTAGAAGTGTTTTGCGTGTTCGACGATTTTCTGCTATCGAAAAATATTGATCAAATTTTGTGAAAAAATGGAATTGAATGCGCAAAAACACTTGAAATGTTGACAATGACATATAGTGATAATGATTCTACTTCATCATATGTTTCAAAAACAAATATTTTTTGTACATTTCTCATTAACGTATAATTCATTATAACATTAAAATCAGCAGTTCAAAAATAAATTCTCAAAACGCTCAAAGGTGCGAACTCGTTTCCTCCTTTTCATAAAAGAGGATGTATGCATCCTGACCAACGAAATCATCTACAATCTTAAAGTTATATGTACTCAAATGAATCAGCCATGACTCTTGTACCTCTCCGCTGTCGCTCAATTTTTCGTTACTCTCCGTTAAGGTCGGTTTAGGTTTCTCAATAAATATACCTATTAACGTCATCATGTACACCTTCTAAAAGATAACGAAGGAACTCCTTGGCGTCTTGATACGCATGACCCATGAATCGAGGGGCAAAACTCTGAATCTGACTTTTTAAGGAGACTGGTGTTCACTGCTCTATCAAATGAATCTTCTGACCACAATTCCTTGATAACTTCTGCGAAAGCTTTGATTAAAACACCCTCCGTACTAGAAATATTAGTATTGATATCTTTCATGTACTCATCATTTTTCAAATATTCCAGTAACCATCTCGTATTCGATGAACATTGGATTACACTGTTCATGAAACAGGTTGTTACGGGGGCAATTCCAGTGCTAGGTTACATTATTTCAATATGAACCTTCATCTACAATGAGATGAAAATGATTCTATAAATATCTGACACTATGCTGAATTATTGTTTCTTGACCAAAACCAGCCTGCTCACTCAGTGGTGTGGGCGTGGAAAATCTAAAGAAAAGAAATGTTATATAAAATAAAGGGGCGCCACCCGTTTAATATGGTTTTGTGTCGCCAAGAAACTTACTTAAACGGGAAAGAAATATAATCGACAATTATAAATAACAACCAATCATAAATAATCAACACTTAATGTCCAATAAAAAGACTTGATTTACTAGATATAATTTAACCAATACAAGTTGATAACTCTGGTGGATATTTGCATTAATCTCTCAACATATCATTCATATATGAATCTCCAAATATAGCTATAATTGGCTCACAAAATAAAACCCTTATTATTATAACATAAGAAAATATGGTCTCATATATTCATGTGATAATAATATTTTTATAATTAAGGAAGAGCCTGCACTGGTATTTCTTGGTTTTTGCACTATCGTAGCAGCAATCCCAGCGGCAGAAATTATAGATAAACAATGGAGAAATACTCGCTTACCGAACGTATCCTTCTTGCAATATTGTATAAAAAAAATACAAACCAAATAGTCCTCACGAATACCGATCCTAAGACAGTACTTCGGATCTTAGCTCGGCAGCTTAGCTCGGCAGCTTAGCTTCGACTACCGTCGAACAATAAATCGAAAGTGATCTGTGGTGCGTTCAAGAAAATGGAAAATCCAAAACTAGAATCCTCAATATTAGAGGGTTCTTTTACTCAATAGTAGGTTTTTAAAAGAAAATGATAAGACACAAAATTTCCTCCAGTAGAGTTCAGTGCATAAATCCATAAAGGGGAAATTTCAGGATTGGTATCAATTGGAGCATCAAACTAATTCCTATATGATGATTTATATCTGCAATAATCCTCAAATCGACAAAACTTTGTAACAATACCAAGTCGCTGATCTCCAGTACACTCACTTACTGACTGAATGTCCTATTTTCACCGTGCACCAATAATTTCAAAATTCGTGGGACGGGTGATCAACAAACCCATTCAAAAATAAATAAATATTTGTTGGAAGGATTCGAAGAGACGAGAGACAACACTTGACCGTTTCTCTGTTTTTGTTGAATTCGCACCTTTCATTCGAAGGAGCAGGGTAGGCGTATCGCGGACATAGATTGTATTCGATAGTTCGGACAGAGACCAATGAATAATATACCGGGAGATTTATAAATATATTTTTGAAAGAGAAATTATTGAATGGTAGGGAAATTTCATTAACTTCAGTTACCAACGTTCGGAAATAAGTTGCTTATTATAAGGAATTTGACTATAATAAGACTACTGCGAAAATGGGCTGTAACAAGGTGTTGCCAATATTTTTCAATCCATTAAGCCCAAGGGTTTTGACTGAGGAATGTATCACTGATCTAATTATGTTGTAGCGATGATTCTTCCCATCATTGGACCAAAGGAATGAGGAATTTGAAGTTAAATTTTTTGAAACTGAATCAGATATATTCATGGTGTTTTTTTTTTAATTTGTGGGAGTGATTGTACTCTAAGTCAAAAATGTTTACAAGTGGTACAAGCTTTTCACAGAGGGTCGAGAAGATGTAAATGACGACCATCGCCCTCTATGCTCCAGCACATCAACAACCGAGAAATTGATAAAAATCATTATGGAGAATCGTTGAGTCACTATTATTGAATTTGAATGTTGGTAAATTGGTTGGCTCATGCCATGCAATCTTTTCGGAAATTTTGGGCGATCCAAATTTGCTTGAAAGGTGACGAATCAGGGTGTATGGTTATGTCTACAAAACCAAAGTCCAATCGTCCCATTGGAAGAGACCAGGAGAGTCAAGAACAAAAGAGCACGCCAAGTTCGATCATATGTCAAAGTTTGGCTCACTGTTTTCTTCGATTATCGTGGCGTATTGCATCAGGAGTTCTTGCCACATGGTTGTACGGTCAATAGGGAGTATTATATTGAGGTTATGCGCCGCTAGCTAGATGTAATACGAAGAAAACGTTCGGTGTTGTTGAAAATCAATTAATGACTTTCTTATCACGATAATCCACTTTCTGACTCGTCATTGTTAGTCCGTGATATTTTGGACATTAACAACACTTCAATCATGCCTCAGCCACCATATTCACCAGATTTGGCATCTTTTTTAAGGAAAAACACATGCGCTAAAGAAAAATCTTTAAGGCGCTCTAAGAGCGTTACCTGTGCGAAACTAGCGATTCACATTGGATTTGAATCAAGACCACAGGAATATATCCTCAGAGGGGAACCAACTATTCTATCTTTCTGAATCACTTTAATGTAATATTTCTGAATATATGACGACTTTTTGTCACAATATCCTTTCTTCACAAAAAAGACAGTGTCAATAATTTGTAACAACTACAATTCAATCTGTGCATGATTCAAATTATATTCTCATTAGAACCTTTCAACTTTGATTTTTCACTTTTTTTTCTCTCCTTATGGTGATATCTTCTATTTCTATATCGTTTAGATATTGCTATTTTTTTTAATTAAGTAATTATCAATGCCTCTGTACATTTCCTGTGAATGCATGTAGGAAATAAAGTGCTATCTAATCTAATCTTAGTGGAATCAAGTGCCAGAACACTTCCCGTGAAAGTATCTATAGAAGCGAGATCAATCCCCAACCTTTCTTCGATGTTCCAGACTATCAAGGTTGCAAGTGATGTTCGCGTCTCCATTCAGGCGGATGGCTCTTTTCTGGATGGACTCCAGCAGCTTCATGGTATGCTCAGGGGCGAAGCTCCATACATGAGAACAATACTCCAAAGCTTCATAAAGCATCAAAAGATGCTGCACCTTCTGCACCAAGATCGAAGAGACCCATGGAAGGACGGCGTTTTGCGACGATTGAAATACTGAGAGAGCTCAGGACATCACAAAGGGTAGAACTGTTTCAAGGATTGAAAAAATGCTAGCACAAGTGTATTACATCCCGAGGGATACTACTTCGAGAAGGACAAAATAGAAGTTGAATATAAATAATTTTTTTTTTGAAAAATGAAAAATCACCTTCTCTTTTGAATAGACCTTATATCCAGTCAGTTCGTTCCAGAGGATGAAAATAGTATTTCATCGATAGGTACTGAACACAATAAAAACTCCAAATTCACTAAATAGTCACCACGTATGATGCAACAGCTACATCAAACGAAATGAAGACTTTTTTCTCGATGTCATTTGAGACGATTGAAGAATAAAAAATTTAAGTATTCGTCATCCGCACTCCTCTGTGTTTCCTGCTATCTTGTAAAAACCAACGGAAAACTGCCCAACTACCATCATATTATATACCACTTACTTCTAATGTTGTGCAATGCTCTCAATGTTCTGGACTTTTATAAAAGGTAGATATTCTAGCCCATATATTTTCGAAAACACGTCTTTCAGGTAGAAACGTGAATATTTTTATATTTTGGGTTGAAGGGCTTCCACAACAAATAGATTCCTTAATCGTTTCACAATGACCTAGAATCTTCTGGGATATCACCGGATGTTCCGTATTATTAACAATCATTTCACCTCATCACAGAATGCTTCGAGATATGCTCTAGAATGTTCTGTACTATTAATTTCGGATAAAAAGCAAAATACAAAATAACTCCCTTGATCATTCCATAATGATCTGGAGACTTCAGGGGATTCACAGGGGATTTCTAGACATTCCACAAGATTCCAAAATGTTTAGAAGTTTCAAGATGGCGAAACTTCCAGTAATCATATCCTCATAAGTACGCTCTTAGGAAACAATTTTTTCATGGAGGTGCTGATGTGACCCTATGACAGAAAAAAATGTAGGCACATGTATTTGTTACCTGTACAGAGCCAGTTCGGATCGCTACTAGATAATAAAATGAAAAAATGTGAAGCAAGGAAATGTTCAACGGGGCTCAACAAAAAGCTCCTAGTTGGAAGGGCGAACATCAAGGCTCGAAAAGAGAGATGTAGTGTGTAGCGTACCTTTGCTACCGCTCCTAATGTACCTAATACGAATATGTTTGTTTTCATTTGTCATCTTGTATTTATACCCCTTGTACCATGTTTACATCTTTTAACCTATTTTTTATTTCATATTTCATTCACGTTTAAATGCTCGAGATCTATATCGGCAGAATTACCGACATAAGTGCTTGATCTATTCGCTGGTAGATGGCGCTGTAAGTAGCTCTCTTGGTATAATTCAAACTCAATTTTTATGTATGTATTTCTTTATTTAAAAAAAGTATAATGGTAAAAAGTTCAGCACTATATGATCCATCTGAAGCTAAATTTTTCGTAGCGGATTTTGCGAATTGGAACCTTAGCGGTATTGAAAAAGGGAATTAATTTGAACTTCTTTGCCTCGTCTAGGCATGTAATATATCAAGAAGTAAGAAACATTATTTATATTCATTCTCTAGAAACTTACTCGTATCTTTAACAAATTTATGTCATACGATCCAACTGACTGGGAATAAAATCTCTTCTCAAATTATATTCCCATATAATTTGAGAAGCGGATTTTGCGAATTGGAACCTTAGCGGTATTGAAAAAGGGAATTAATTTGAACTTTTCTGCCTGGTCTAGGCATGTAATATATCAAGAAGTAAGAAACATTATTTATATTCATTCTCTAGAAACTTACTCGTATCTTTAACAAATTTCTGTCATACGATCCAACTGACTGGGAATAAAATCTCTTCTCAAATTATATTCCCATATAATTTGAGAAAATGTTACCAGGGTATAGCTGGCGAAAATCAAGTTCCTCGGATGACCACTAATGGAACTCCTGGGTTACCCCATTGTGAAGTCAACATTAATACTGAAGAATCAGGTGAAGTAGCGACATGATATTTTCCTAATTCCGACCAAGTTAGGCCACACGAAGTGAGGTCCAGCATGAACTTTAACCTGCCTCCTCTCCCTGTGGGTATGACGCCTATTCATCCTCCATCAGTTTTTCCATGTTACATGAAGATGATGTATCCCGAATAGCAGCAGAAGTTGTATATTTGTTGAACTTGGTACAAAAATTGCAAACAATAACTTAAACAATGCTAACATTTCAAAGAAAAGTTATAATTTTTCACACAATAGTTCTTTTCTGAGAAATAATGTTGTGAATAATGTAAATTATGAACAGGATCAAGAAAATTTTGAGGTTAGAAATTCACAAAGTGAACAAGGTAATGAACATTTTTATGTAATGAAGACAGCAAAGTTTTTAAGATTGATTCAACAGACCTCCATCCAGTAGACTTTTTATTGAATTTGAAACAAAATTGGAATACCGCTCAGATTCCTTTTCCACAAATCTGTTTAAAATTTGTTTAAAATCTGTTTTTCCGTTAACCAGCTGTCGCACCCCTACGAACGACAACCCTCAGAAGTCGAAACTTGGGCGAGCTAAGGATTAACGAGGTTTTACCTTTTAACGTGTGATTTCTAACACAGGTTGGGCGATAGCAAGTGAAGATCGATCGTTCAGACTAGGGCTTGAACCACCGACCAACACGGCAGTCAATTCGAGTGAGTGAACAAATCACCCACGCCAAACCGCTTGGCTACCGACCGACAAATAAAATGCTTGATTGAAATCCTGTTGAAAGATTCTGCAAAAATTTGGGGAGATGTTTAATTTGAAATGGTTATATTTTTAGTAGTGGCTAATTTTTAGGAAAGAAAGTTTTTGGCTGTTGATATAGAAAATGTGAGAATCTTCTGAAGAAAGAAAGGAAGTTATCAACTTTCAAAGAAGTAACTTTATACATAGATGTGCAGATTTCATTCTGGTAATTTCATATTAATATTATTTAGTGGAATGAGTGCAATGTCTTATACATTCGGTAAAATGAATGTATTATGCATTTTAATAATTTTCTGGAAAAACGAAATTTCAAATTCATCGTTTTCATCTTTGTAAGTCAAGATTTTTCCAACGTAATAAATAATATTGTTTTCGCGAATTTTGTTTTGATCTCCACTAACATGTAATCGTGTTTTTTCTAACATTTCTTTTTTTATCACCAGTTGGTTGTGGTTTTGGCAAACTAAAAGCGTCATTATAATACATATTTATTGTTGCCATTTTTGGTGGAGTTGTATTATTTTGCAGTTCTCTACTTGAAGCAGCGGAGGTTGATCTGCAGGGTGTAGCACCCTGTTTCTGTTCATCAACGGTTTTTTGCTGCAGTCACATTACTTATTGTTACATTAACAGAAGCTTTCATCAGTGTATTTGCTGGCGCGAAATCTTCTTCATTGAAAACAGTGGGTTGAAAAGGATAAAAACCAGCGCTTTGAAAACCTTCAACTCCTTTATCCACAGTGGCAACTTTTTGATAAGCTTGACCAAACAGCTCTGCAATTTGATACACTTATATTCGTTGTCCACAATTGCTTTTCAGCCTATAATCACACTGATTATTGAAAGATGTTTTCAATGGTCCGAAGAAAACTAAATCGAGCGGCTGTATCTCGTGAGATGTATGTGGCGGTACTGATGTCACATCAATTCCATTTTCTTAGATCATATAAGGCTGAGAGCCTTATATGACCTATAGAATGTTCATCCAGTCCACAAAAATATCTTCATTACTCCATCCATTATCATTACAAGCTCCCTTTGAACCAGGTGGAGCATTTTTCATCAAGCGGTCATTCATTCATTTTCATAGAAAAACTGAGAATGGGGGAATACAATTGCCAGCTGCACTTACGCAACAAATTGTTGTTACTGGTGATCCTCTTTCAATACTGGTTATTTTACCAATTTGTTTCACTCCTTTTTTGGCCAATATTTTAGAGGGCTTGTGAACCATGTGAACACCACTCTCGTCAACATTATGTATATTTGCAGCACCATATTTATATTTTTCATATAAAGCTGATGAGTTTGCAAAAAATTTATCCACTTCAGGTTTGTTGAAACTCACTACCCTATTTAAACTAGTTGCTTCAGGTTACCTCAACGATATATCTGGATGTTTTTTTCTAAAGTAGTAATAAAATCGTAGCCAGCCAATTTTTCCCATTTTTTGTTGATAAATCTGCTCTCTCCACCTATCTTCTTAGCAAATCTGTATGCAACCTGTTTAAATCTGTTTAAAATCTGTTTTTTCGTTAACCAGCTGTCGCACCCCTATGAACGACAACCCTCAGAAGTCGAAACTTGTGCGAGCTAAGGATTAACGAGGTCTTACTTTTCAAAGTGTGATTCCTAACACGGGTTGGTCGATGGCAAGTGAAAATCGATCGTTCAGACTAGGGCTTGAACCACACCGACCAACACGGCAGTCAATTCGAGTGAGTGAACAAAGCACTCACGTCGAACTGCCTGGCTACCGACTGACCTGTCTGAAGTAATCAATTGATGATCCAAAGTACCCAAAGTACAGCTCCGATAGTTTGAAACAGTATTGTTTTAACAAATTCTTTTCTTCACTAAATACTGTCCTCCCAACTATTTTGTAGAACCAGATATTCCTGAAAAATTTCTTCATCTATTATTTATATGGCCTCTTAAAGTTGTTTGTGGAATTTTGTATTCACAAGAAGCTTGTCTGATTGATATAGTATTTGATTTTATGTCATTTATGATTTCTGCAAAATTTTCTGTGGACCATGAAGCCTGCAGGTTGCGAACCATCTGAAAGAAAAAAAAGTTAAAAATTTAACATTTTTTGTCATGCTGATCAAAGGGACAAAGGAACAAAAGTATATTGCATGTCAGGAAAAACTAAAATAAAAAAGACATGCCACCAATTCCACCAATATCAAGAGTAAAAAAATTGATACTAACAATTTGTTTGACCCCTTCAAACATTTTTATTTTATAAAAGTTCATACAGATCGGCTGAATAACGGAGAACTGATGATCTTGACTACGATTGCATCATCATATAGTACTGTCGTTACGCCACCTTAAATACTTTCTGAGAAACGGGTTAAAACGTTATTGCCCCATGCGCGCTATAACCCCGTCCTCCCCAACACTGAATTATATAGAAAACACTTTTTTTTCTCAGTATTTTCATGCGTTATGTCTTTCTCAGTTACAGAAGAGACTTCTCCAACATACACACTTTCTTTGAAAAAAGGAGTCAAGAAATCAACTAAGAAGACTAATACTATTTATACAGGTAAGGTAATTTACTGAATGCTTTGTTGAAATTATTATTCAATGACCAAATTCATGTAACTGATTCATTATTTCACAAAAAAGTGCAGTATTGCAAAATAAAAATCCTGAAATATGAAATAGGCCGATTTTTGTATTGAAAGGGTTATATTTTTAGGAGTGACAAATTTTTGGGAAAGAGAGTTTTTGGCTTTCTACTACTCCATCTTGATATAAAAAAAGGTGGAAATCTTCCAAAGAAAGGAAGGACGTAATGCATTTTAAAAGAAATGACTTTATACATAGATGTGTAGATCATACAAAGTAACTTTCAGATACAAACTGGAAGACAAAGCCCTCCTGAAACAGCAACTTTCATTTAAACATCGAATTACACGAAAGAAAAATCCTTTCGGAACAAATTCTTTCATATGAACATTGAATTATGCAAAAAACACTTTTCTCAACATTCGTTATGGATTTAAATCAGATATCATTCACAGGATCTCTACGCAATATACTGAATGAAGGGTAAACATTTCACATGGAAGATTGTCATCCTCACTGGTAGAGATCGATATTTTGCTGTAAGACACTTGCCTTAGGGCTCTTCAGTACCAATCTTGATAATACTATAGGAAAAAACACACAAATAATTCATGAATTACGATTTTTTATTTCACGGAACAAGTTTGATCTACTTATGTCATCGATGCCATCGTAATGACATTCATTCACCTATTTTATTAAATCCCAGCCAGAAGGAAACTTGTTTAAATTGAAAGGGTTATATTTTTAGGAGTGACTAATTTTTGGAAAACAAAGTTTTTGGCTTTATACTACTAGTGATAATCTTACAAAGAAAGGAAGGAAGTAATAAATTTTAACAGAAGTAATTTTGTTTTTATTTTTCATTGCTGATAATTCGAAGCGTACACTAAAAATTTGATGTCAATAGTTTGACGTGGTGAAGAGAACAGTATCATTATAAGATTCAACAATTTGATGTGCTTGACCATAATGACATTTTTGTGCAAACAGAATCGAGCTTTCGTGAAATTAAATGATTAAACTGCCGCCATCCAACGGTCTCTAGGCAATAAGCAAATCTACCGATACATTCTTCTTACACCTAGCGAATAACTTTTTGGGTAAATCCAAATCCTTTTTTCATAGTTTTGTCGCTCACTGCATGGAATGATTTGCAAATTTCGAACCTAAAATTAATGAGGAGTTTTCTACCGAAATTTTAGCGGAACGAAATTATTTACAAAAGAGAAACTGTTTCTTACCTTCATCAAACAGTTAAAAGACAAATTTATTCATTCATCATTTGATAATTTCATAGTTAGCTGCACTAAATTATTGGCAAATACATTATTGAAATCATTTTTGCCATCAAGTATAATCATTTTCAAAAACTATACCTCACGATTTGATCTCCACAAACTTTATTTGAAAAATATAATCATAACGTGTTTCGCTAGCACAGTAGCTTTCTCAAGTTTATGAATCTTACTTATTCCAAGTGTATGAATACACTAGGGAAAGCTACTGTGCTAGCGAAACATGTTTTGATTATATTTTTCAAATAAAGTTTGTTGAAATATGGAAGACCTAAAAAGTCAGCAGTCGCCCATCATATTTTGCAACAAAACCATTCCATAGACTTCAGTTCATTAACAACAGGCAACTAGATGCCTATGAGAGTGTGGAAATACGTAAACACAATAATATTATGAATAACGATGACGGACCTATACCAAATAGCATACTATATAGCTTGTTAAAATAATATTGTTGAGTTGACTGATTACTACATAAGGACACATAGCAAAAATAAATTTAGATAGTCAATTTTGTGAAATTAATTTTATATAGCTGAAATTGTTTTATAAACAGTTGAACATATATTGAAAAATAATAGATTAGGCAAAATTGTAAAATTAATTTAGGTTGGTATACCTGTATGGGTGGTACACCTGCAGGGTTTACCTGTATAGCATAAATAGCGTTAGCTTCGCGTTAGTTTCTAGTTTGATATTCTTCTTGAAGATGATCACTTGGTGATCGAAACACGTGTCGAGGTGTTAAAAATAACGATTTGGTGTTGGGAAAAAACTCAGTGATAGTCAATAATTACACTAAATTAAAAAAATAATAATAATGAATGAGTGGTGGTGTTCAGTTCTTGGGAAACGCCTAAGCAAAGATTGTGTTGCGTATTTTTCCAGATCTGGACATAACCATGAATGTAAGTGAGAAAAAAAAACTACTCGTTTCTTTCATTAAGAAATGAAAATTTATAATCAAAATAAATTAATAGAAAGCAATGATTAACCCGCAGGAGGATTGGACCAGACAATCACGCGAAAGGGATTTCAATATTTCTTTTAAGAAATCAAAGTTGTGATCAACGAAGGATCTAATTGTTTTTTGCGTTCATTATTATGTTTTATATTTCTTAGTTCAATGGGAGCTTGATTGACAATTTTCGGTCCACAGTAAGTAATCAGGTTATTACTTTGTGAAAACATATTATTTACTCAATGAAATTCATAAATATTTTTGATGGCCAAACTGATATCAAGAATGACGTTTCATCGCACCAGTTTGAGTCTTCACTTTATATACTACGTTATTTTTTCGATAAGAAAGGTAAAAACGATAAATATGTTAAAGAATAGGCAGCTTTTTACAGATTTTTTCAGGTGTTTGTCAACCATCCATTGGCATGAGTTCAATCACTACTACGATCTGTTATATTTATAAGAGGAAGGTTTGAAACTCAATATTCTGGACTGATTGAAAATCAATATATTCAAGAATTCCGAATATTTACTGAATGATAAAAGAGAAATTATTCTTCTGTTTACCACTATTGGAATTGTTATTTGGTCGATGTGTAAACTCAGGAAATTTTCTTTATGAATTTGTGAAATTAATTCGTTTAAATTCATAATTAGTTTAACACAGTCATTGAGTGAGTAGAAAGTCATGTTATTCAAATCGTTTATTTATATAAAGCACTGATTGGGTAAACTTTAGTTAGTATGAATACTGAAAGAACGTTCCCTGCAAGTAGCCGTCGATGGATATCTCTCGAATATTTTCACCATCAACGCTGGTGTTCCCCAGGGATCCATATTGCCTTCAACCGTCTTTTGCCCGAAAATGTATTTATCAATTAGTTATTAATTTTTGCCAGGAAATATTAATATTGGGAAATAATTTTATAAGTATTATTCCGTTGCTTTTTTATATTCATGAAAAAATATTAATTCCGCCAATTTTTCATTTGTTTATTCAATGAACCATAAACAAATGGATTTTTACATAAATGAAAATGATCATGTAGATATGTTTTTGAAATAAATAAAACATTTTCAGTTTTACTTAAAATGCTCAGATGAGTATAATAAGAATGAGTTATGGATATCAAAATAACAATTTTACTGTTTTCTTCTCTCTACTATAAAAAAAGGGAATAACGGGAATCGATTGCGAATTTACAACGTTAATGTCATATTGATGGCGCCACATGCGAATGTCAATATTTTTTAATGGAGATAAACAGGAAGATTTTCTCTTTCATAATCTGTATACTCATAAATTTTTCCTTTTGAATTTTAATTTTATTGTCGAACGTGTAAAAATGTCATGAAATGTCAGTGAACTATTGATGAATATTTTGTTTATTTTTAAATCGCGAATATCAACAAATTATTATGAATTTCAGTTCATAAGTCAACAACACTTAATATATCATATGAATTCAGGACACTAATATAATATCGATACGTTTTTTGAAAAATTTTTCATGAAAACTATGCATGAACTGTTGTCCTAACTAGAATTAGATCATCAAAAGATTGTACAGAACATGAAAAATTATCACATTTTTCATCAAATCAAAATGATGACAACACGAGTATATCAAGTATTTTTTCTGATTTCAGAACGCTCTTGTGAACCACATCGAGATCTCCAGTGCAATCCACAATACAAAGTGGCTGAAGGAGTCGCTACGACTTACCGCAAAAACCACTGTGTGATTTGTTATCAAGATTTGTGCAATCATTCTTCTAGAGTGAAATTATCACTTTTCTCGATTATACTACTTTCATTTCTCAACTTCATGAACTGAATGCTTGTTTCAGTTACTTTTTGAGAAGTAGTTGGAATGATCGACTAAATTTCAAATAGCTTTTATAAGCACTGAATAATAATTAATAAAATATACCAAGTACTAGTTTTTTTGTCACAAAGCATTTCAAATACCAATTCTATTTTTTATTTTCATTATAGAAGGATGAAATTACTCTAAAATGCTATAGCAATAAATAGCGATCAAGTTTGTATGCGAGATAGTTTTCGAGTTTATTGGTTCGTCTGGTAGACATCGAAGACAGCCAAGTAACAGGCGAATCTGTTCTATTCTGTTTAAAATCTGTTTTTCCGTTAATCAGCTGTTGCCCTAATATGAACGACAACTCTCAGAAGTTGAGAAACTTGTGCGAGCTAAGGACTAACGAGGTTTTACCTTTTAACGTGTGATTCCTACCTCAAATACATACATTGAGGCTGATAATATTGAAAAAACGATATGTGTGTATATGTCGCAGCCAACTGGTTAAAATAGCCGTTCAATCAAACAGCTAGCTCTTTGACTGAACAACGCCATTCAATCACTCGGCTAGCTTTTTAATTGAATATTTGAGGTGCTCAAAACGTTCAACACTACAGCCGCCGTCTAATTGAATTAGTTCAGTGCTCACCACCGCGGCGCTAGGTGAACAAATGCTTGTGGTTTCAAATAGTTCATCTTGTGAAAAAGAAGGCTAAAAATTTGCCCTTTTCTGAACTTTGAAAAATTGAAAATTGAAAAATTGAAAATTGAAAAAAAAATACTTTTTTGCTATTTTGTTGTCTAGAGATTATGATTCAGAAAAAATATGTTTCTCAATTTTAATTTTTAATTGTTTAAAATCGATTTTTTTATATTTCGATTGTTTAATTGTTCAGTCAAAGGGCTAGCTGTATGATTGAACGGCTATTTTAACCAGTTGGCTGCGACATATACGTCCTTTGTAGGGGTGTGCGTTGATCTTTTTGTTTTACTGACTTGTGCATATGTCGCATAACAATGTTATATCTCATAGTAAGACTACTTGATGATTATGATGATAACAATAATAATAACGATACATTTCAAAATACGTTGATGGATAATTTTCCCGGAACATATTGCAGCAATACCATGAAAAATATCACAGAAAATTTGTAGAAAAACTCATTTGAATTCATCCAAGAACTTGTTTATAAGTAACCCTCCCGATGTTGTAGAATGTTTCAAATATTATATTTTATTATTTCAATTATAATAACAACTTGGTGATTTTAACAGAAATGCTTGAGATTTGAAACAGAAGTGAATGCATTCTAAAAATGTATAATATATGAAGTCCATTTGGGGCATTTTTCATGAGATACAGCTGTTACTAGTTGATAATCTTTTCTTAGACGAAGATTTCATACATGCAGTAGAGCGCGTTGAAATTAATGGAGTCTCAAGCACACTGCTGTTTGGGTCGGATCTTTTCTGCAATGATGACTGGTAATACCTCCAAGCCGATCTGTAGGTGATCTATTCGAGAGATTTCAGCATGGTGCTGCTGCTGCTGGGTGATCAAGATACATCTACAAGACTAACCTCTGTGAGGTATCTTGCAAAAATGTCCGTTGGATATAACACAATGTCCAGCGTGGTATTACCTGAGAAAGTAGTTGTTTTCCGGCATGCATATACCAGAACCCACGGTGTAGGTACTTTGGGAGAGATGAATGTTTCGAAAGTTAATTTCGAAATATACCTACGGCTTTTATTTCATATTAATTTATATTATTATTGTCATCACTATGATAAACGCAAAATTGCCCCATCGAATGCCTCATAAAACAAGTAGGAAACAAAGTTTTTACTACCTTTGCAAAAAACGTGGGTGTGAAAGTTCCACTTGAGAAATGAGTCTATGTGACACTATTTCAATAAGTAATTGAATAGAACTGGCCGATACTTGATGAAAATCCATATTAAAAAACTAATCAATACAGTTTATTGTATGATTTTTACTATGAAACACTTTTATAGTGAAAATCATACAATAAACTGTATTGATTCGTATTTTTATGTCAATAAGTGTTTTTGTAATATCAGATTCAGCTTTCCCTCTCACTCGACTCCAAAAGTTTCCGGTTTATATAAACACAGTGCATTTTTTCAATGTTCCCCCCTCCTTTCATTTTTTGAACGGGTCAACTCAAATAATTGAAATTTGAGTTAATGAAATTAATACATGAATAATTTATTTTGAAGTGAAATTGACAGATGAAACTTTCAAGATGGCGACTGGTAGCCATCTGGGAAAAAAATCAAATACTTAGAAAGGGGTCTTGTGACACATCATTTTGAAGCTCCTGACAAATACTTCATAACCCTAGAATATGAGATCAATATCTTCACCTACTATAAAATAGTGGAACATTCAATAATTTCCTGAAGACAAACACATTAATATCGATATTTCTAGAAATATTCCTTTTTATCTGCCATATGGCAATTCCAACAACCTAATAAGGTTTGTTACGTTTTTTTTTGTTCATAAAAACGACAAAAAATGTCACTACGACAATGAACATTATTGTTCAGTTAGAATATTCTCATTTAGAGTTCGGTTTTATTTGCAGAAAAGTACCATGTCAATAATCCCTAAAATGGTAAATTTTCGTCCATTGGAATAAATAATTGAAGCGATTTTTGTTTTGAGCATCTTCTTAACGGACCTCAAGCTTATTACCTCGTATTATGTGATTACATGTCAATGTATTCAGGATATTATTAAAAGTTTTAGGGTTGTGAAGCATTTGTCAGGAGCTTCAAAAAGATGTGTCACAAGACTCTTCTTTCTATATAATTTGTTTTACGCAGATGGCGCCCAGTCACCATCTTGAAAGTTTCATCTGTCAATTTCACTTCAAAATAAAGTATTCATGAATAATTTCATTATTTTGAATTCAAATTTTTCGACTTGATAGGCGGATAAGGAATTATGAAATATCGAGTAAATATCTACATTATTATGTTTTTTCTACACCTCATTATGCAGAAATCCCCAAAAATAAAAATCCAGAGGTGTCATGTCTGATGAACAAGGATGCCGTTTAACAGGACTATTTGTAGCAATCCGTCTGTTCCCAAAACAGTCTCGAAACATTCTTTTTCCGCCACTGAAGTTATGTGATGAAAATAGATCATCTAACGAGCCTCCAAATCACTCTTTTTAATAAATTAATTTAACGGGGTTCGTTTAGAGAACTATGGTAGAAAAATGGACTGATAATTCTGCCTTTAAATAGACCATACAAAACAGTGATACTAAATCTTCTTTGCTGATTGTGGGAATGGACTAGGACTGGATTGTCCACTCTAATGATGAACATTTTTTCTATTATACATCCCACAATTTGAAAAATTAGCCTTATCGCTCCATATAATATTTCTATAAAAGATGTCTGTATTTATTCATAAACAACCAACAAAACCCCAATCGTCTCTCAGGGTTACTGGTCTTAACTTATGAAGAGAAATCTTATGTTTCTTCGGAAGTCGTTGAATTACAGACGGTGAAACAGCTATTTCTCTAGATAAAACTCTGATGGAATTATTTGGATTTACCTCAAAGTAGGCTAAAACGTCAATTTCTGTATCTTCAGATAATACAAAACGTTTTTTAATTATCTCCTTCTCAACAATAACACAACAAAAAAAACGCCAATTAGGTAATTCACGATCGGGGAACGAATTGCTGTAGTGTTGGAGTACTCTTACGCTATTTTTCTGGCAAACTAAGTAGAATTCTGAAATATTACATTTCCCTTGATGGGAAAACGGTATTTCGAAAAATATTTGAATAGTAGTTGATAATAATTTATGACATTTTCATGATATACTTGAGAATATTTGATGAATAGTATTTCAACAAAGTTTCGAAGCAACTTGATTACTCATGATAATGCTGTTTTATCAAATCGAACACATTTTTTTGCCACTGCAATTATATAACGTTCCAGTATTTTCTGTTATGTACAAAAATGGCTTCAATGTTATCATTATAGGATACATATTTTGATTCACAAAATAAAAACGGCTAGTGGAATTCATTCTGGTAATTTCATATTAATATTATTTAGTGGAATGAGTGCAATGTCTTATACATTCGGTAAAATGAATGTATTATGCATTTTAATAATTTCAAATTCATCGTTTTCATCTTTGTAAGTCAAGATTTTTCCAACGTATTAAATAATATTGTTTTCGCGAATTTTGTTTTGATCTCCACTAACATGTAATCGTGCTTCTTTGGAACTTCGGTAACTGCATCAAAGTCAGAAGGCATTCTCATTTACAACTTCGTCATCAGAAAACTGAATAAAATTTCACTGCCTTTTTTGTTCGTTTCTTTGATTTAGTTTTTGCTTGTTCCTGTACTAATTCCTGCCTCATAGGAGTGGAACTTGAAATTTCTGAGTGTTTTTTTCTAACATTTATTTTTTCATCACTAGTTGGTTGTGGTTTTGGCAAACTAAAAGCGTCATTATGATACATATTCATTGTTGCCATTTTTGGTGGAGTTGTATTATTTTGCAGTTCTCTACTTGATGCAGTGGAGGTTGATCTACAGGGTGTAGCACCCTGTTCCTGTTCATCAATGGTTTTTTGCTTCAGTCACATTACTTATTGTTACATTAACAGAAGCTTTCATCAGTGTATTTGCTGGGGCGAAATCTTCTTCATTGAAAACAGTGGGTTGAAAAGGATAAAAACCAGCGCTTTGAAAACCTTCAACTCCTTTATCCACAGTGGCAACTTTTTGATAAGCTTGACCGAACAGCTCTGCAATTTGAAACACTTATATTCGTTGTCCACAATTGCTATTCATCCAATAATCACACTGATTATTGAAAGATGTTTTCAATGGTCCGAAGAAAACTAAATCGAGCGGCTGTATCTCGTGAGATGTATGTGGCGGTACTGATGTCACATCAATTCCATTTTCTTAGATCATATAAGGCTGAGAGCCTTATATGACCTATAGAATGTTCATCCAGTCCACAAAAATATCTTCATTACTCCATCCATTATCATTACAAGCTCCCTTTGAACCAGGTGGAGCATTTTTCATCAAGCGGTCATTCATTCATTTTCATAGAAAAACTNTCTGAAAGTGACCCACTCTGTTTGGATTTATCATCATCATTATCCCCATTTTCATTATTATATTTTTCAGCAACATCTGTTCAATGTTTCTCCTGCAGAAGTGTTGACAAAGGTTCGAAAGGTGACTGCTACTATGTAAGCAACGTAACAACCCCTATACAAGAATGTTTCTATGGCTGCTACCTGTATCAGTATACTGGTAAGTTTGTACCACTTGAAGTTCAACATTTTATAAACTGTATTATTTCATTATACTGTCATGAATAGTTGAACTGATTTATATTGAAAAAAAATATACACCCGTTACGAATATAGTGACCTTGTTGCACAAGAGATATTGTGCCAACATAATTACAACGTCGAAAACACGTTATTCATGGAAATGTGCCAAAAATGTTCCAAATGACTATTATTCATAAGAGGCTATTTCATATACAGGGTGTTTATTAAACATGCAGCAGAAATTCAAGGGACTATTCCCTGGACTATTCTGAGGATAATTCGTCCTTTTATGACATTTGGTAGGGCGCTTTGTTTCGAATATATGGAGCGAAAAAGAATTTCGACAATAAGAATGTGTTACCAAAAATAACTTGTAATGTTTCTTAATCCACAAAAACTCTTGAAAATGACTGAGGGGTAGTCATTTTCAACAGTTTTTGTGGATTAAGAAACGGATGCAAGAATCCAGTTTTCTCCTCATCGACTCCCGAACTCTTTCAAAAACACCAGGATCGTTTCTGATTGCGTTACACCCAGTAATTATCCGATTTCTCAAATCGTCCACAACTTTCACTGAACAAGTATAAACTAATGACTTTAGGAAATATAAACTGATGGCTTTAGGAAATGGAAATAATCCGGTGATCGACCAGGACGCAAGTGAGGTCAACCTCCACCAATCCAGAGATCTTCGTATATTTCTGTAAAAATTCCCGTGTCAACATGCTCAAATGCGCTGGTGCACCATCGTACATAAACCACACCGCATTTCTTGTAACCAATGATACATCCTCTAGAAACCCCGGTAAGTCTTTCTGGCAGAAATACCCAATTGGGAAGTCACCTATAAATCCCACCCAAATGTTTAACGAGAATTGATGTTGAAAGCGATATTTAAGTACCTCATGTAGATTTCCATCAGCCCAAACATTGTGGAAATTCCTTATGAAATTTCTTTACAAATTGGCTTCATCGGTAAAAAGAATAAGCGTCAGTTGTTGAGGGATTTGAACCTGCAGGAAGAAGTGCCTGAACTCATTGTATGTGGTATGGGCACAACAAATAGTCTTCAAGAATGTTCCAAATCGAACCGTTACTTACATTTAAAGTATTTGCAATTTTACGAGTAGAAGTACCTGGATCTTCTATCTTACAGTCATTGGCCTTCCTGGTCTTCCATTTCGCTTCAATGCTCCTGTTTCACGAAGTCGTTGATGAATACTTGAGAAGGTTTCTCTATTGGGCACATTACTAGTAGGAAATCGTTCACTGTACAACCGCCTAGCTTCCAATAAATTGCCATCAGCAAGTCCATAAATGAAATGCATGTCAGCCATATCTGCGTTACTATATCCATTCATGATAGAGGATTTCACTATCAAGACATCAAATATTAAACACAGAAAATGCACGCCAAATAGACAAAGTTAATCAGTTTCAACCTATTCGACACATACAAATCATCACTTACGAGACATATTATTCAAATTCAGTGTCTGCAGCCGTTTGTAGTAATCGGAATGTTGATGATAGGTACCAACGAAATTGTTAGATTTTTTATTGCTTGGTATGTACAGTGTAGTACGCTATACTTTTATTTCGGCTACCTTAATAATTTTGAATTTTATATTTAAAAAATTGTTACTGTCGAAATTCTTTTTTGCCCCTTATCTTCGAAACAAAGCGCACCAAAAATCATCAAAGGACAAAATATCTTCAGGAATCCAGTCCAAGAAATGGTCCCCTATTTTTTGCCGAATGTTCAATAAACACCCTGTATACATGTTTATCAAACTACTCGAATTCAATATTATGTTGTTACAAATCTAGATTCTCTACTCTTCTCATTATTCTAGGATCTTGAAAAATTGGTAAAGTAAAAACACGTTTTTTAGTGCTTGTCTCTTGTTGGAGCTTATAACTCATATTGGTTAAGAGCACAAATGTGGGTGGGTTAAGACGTAGAAAAAATCGCCTCCAGTACAGATCAACAAATGCGTTTTTTTAATCGACTTTCTCAAAGTGAATCAAGAAATGAAACACTACTCATTGAACCAAAAAACAATAATGATGAAAACAAGGTTCCTCCTATCTGTTAGTAAGTGAGCCTTCATCATTTGAGTTTTGCTTTCATTCGGTCGGTAGCCAAGCGGTTCGGCGTGGGTGAATTGTTCACTCACTCGAATTGACTGCCGTGTTGGTCGGTGGTTCAAACCCTAGTCTGAACGATCGATCTTCACTTGCTACCGTCCAACCCGTGTTAGGAATCACACGTTAAAAGGTAAGACCTCGTTAATCCTTAGCTCGCACAAGTTTCGACTTCTGAGGGTTGTCGTTCGTAGGGGTGCGACAGCTGGTTAACGGNAAATTTCCTTCAGTAGAGTTCAGTGCATAAATCCATAGAAGCAGAAGATTTCAGGATTGGTATCAATTGGAGCATCAAACTAATTCCTATATGATGATTTATATCTGCAATAATCCTCAAATCGACAAAACTTTATAACAATACCAAGTCGCTGATCTCCAGTACACTCGCTTACTGACTGAATGTCCTATTTTCACTGTGCACCGAGAATTCCAAAATTCGAGGGACGAATGATCAACAAACCTATTTGAAAAAAACTTAATATTTGCTGGAAGGATTCGAGGAAACGAGAGACGACACTTGACCGTTTCTCTGTCTTTGTTGAATTCGCACCTTTCATTCGAAGGAATAGGGTAGGCGTAGCGCGGGCATAGATTGTATTCGATAGTTCGCACGGAGACCAATGAATAATATACCGGGAGATTTATAATTATATTTTTGAAAAAGAAATTATTGAATGATAGGGAAATTTCATTAACTTCAGTTACCAACGTTCGGAAATAAGTTGCTTATTATAAGGAATTTGACTATAATAAGACTACTGCGAAAATGGGCTGTAACAAGGTGTTGCCAATATTTTTCAATCCATTAAGCCCAAGGGTTTTGACTGAGGAATGTATCACTGATCTAATTGTGTTGTAGCGATGATTCTTCCCATCATTGGACCAAAGGAATGAGGAATTTGAAGTTAAATTTCTTGAAACTGAATCAGATATATTCATGGTGGTTTTTTTTTCATTTGTGGGAGTGATTGTACTCTAAGTCAAAAATGTTTACAAGTCTTACAAACTTTTCACAGAGGGTCGAGAAGATGTGAATGACGACCCTCGCCCTCGTTGATCCAGCACATCAACAACCGAGAAGGTGATAAAAATTATTATGGAGAATCGTTGAGTCACTATTATTAGGTACTGAACACAATAAAAACTCCAAATTCACTAAATAGTCACCACGTATGATGTAACAGCTACATCAAATGAAATGAAGACTTTTTTCTCAATATCATTTGAGACGATTGAAGACTAAAAAAATTAAGTATTCGTCATCCGCACTCCTCTGTGTTTCCTGCTATCTTGTAAAAACTAACGGAAAACTGCCCAACTACCATCATATATAACTTAATTCCAATGTTGAATGCTCTGGAATGTTCTGGACTTTTATAAAAGGTGGATATTCTAGCCCATATATTTTCGAAAACACGTTTTTCAGGTAGAAATGTGAATATTTTTATGTGTTGGGTTGAAGGGCTTCCACAACATATAGATTCCTTAATCGTTTCACAATGACCTGGAATCTTCTGGGATATCACCGGATGTTCCGTATTATTAACAATCATTTCACCTCATCACAGAAT
>NW_019293038.1:1356-44312 GCF_000500325.1 Leptinotarsa decemlineata | reverse complement strand
ACTACCAGATGGTATGTCTCTCATACCATGGAAATACGGCAAACCTGTGGTATAGGACTTCAGTCACGTTGACACGGTCGCGGCTTCCCATCTTAACGAAAGTTCAAAGTCTGCTGGAACTGCAACATTGTCTGACGAAAAATTAAATGAGAAAAAATACCATAACTCTGGTAACAACTATCTGTTTCATCCAGTAGCGGTTGAAACTTTTGGTGTTTATGGTCCGGAGTCTCTGTTATTCGTTCATGAACTCGGAAGAAGATTAGGCCAAGCAACGAAAGATTACCGTTTTATCTCTTTTTTGATAGAAAGAATTAGTATTGCTATTCAACGTTGTAATGCTACTTCGGTGCTTGGAACTATTCCTCTGTCATATAATTTTGATGAGATTATGCATTGCCCTCATTTCACTACGGAACTAAAATATATTCAAAACAAGGCGAGATATGTGTATATTCATCAGTCTCCTATCAAGATCGATTCGCAAGTGATTTCCCTTTCAGTGGAGCTTCATGGAGCAAGAGCCAACTCGATCCCTCTACGAAACCCTCCATCACTTGGAAGGATCGATTGCAGCTTGAGAAATGGTTCTGATGTAGATTCTGTGTAAAATGTTTTTCCTTACCAATCAGTAGATAGTTGTCCTGAAAATTTCAACAACGAAGTTGTAACGATGAACGAGAACAAGAATATATCCTGCTTATTCACCAAACTCAAACACCTGTTCATGCAGCTGCAGCTTTGTGAGAATATATCATCTTTCCCGCCAACCGATTTCCTAGAGTCTTTGAAGTCCACTAGATATTCGTTGGGACAACACGAGGATTGTTCCGAATTCTTGGAATTCTTGAATTTCACTAGTTCGGACTTCCATTGTCTACTATATAAAATGATTTGAAATCCCTGAAACAAGTAAAAAAGAATAATTAAATCCTTCCATCACTTCCACAATGAAAAAGGAAGTCCACAAAGAATCGCCTTTCTTAGACGTATTGGTGAAGAGGACCAACACTAAATAGGAAACATCTGTATATCGAGAATCCACAGGACAGTATCTGAACCAGAAATTCAACCACCATCAATCGACTAAGAGAGGAATCATCAAGACTCTACTAAACCGTGCCTTCGGCCTCTGTAATACAAAGGAAGGTCTCGAAAGGGAACTAGGCATCATCAAAAATGACCTGCAACGGAATGGTTACTCCAGAGTGATGGTAGAACAGGCTTTAGCCAGAAGACAGCAAGAGTTCCACCAGGAAAAGAAGCCTCCACAGCCAGTACTTGTACTTCCCTTCATCAGAGGATTATCGGAAAGGGTACGAAGGATTGGGTCCAAGTATAACATCAGGACCTGCTTCAGATCTGGGAACACTATCCGTAGCAGCCTCACGAAGACCAGGCCACCAAACGCGGACTGCGATTCCAAGGATTGCATTTACCGGATACCCTGCGAGTGCAGGGTATCCAAAGCATGTTTGGACTCATCAACATAATATCAAGTGGGCTCAAGCTGAAATCATCCACAAAGAGGAACACTGCTTTAGGAGAAAATTTTAGCGGGAGATGACCGTTTGCCAGGAGTTGATCGTTTTTCACTTGATTAGAGGTTTCCATATGTTACGTATCTCTACGCTAGCTTGACTAAATGCGTTGTTGGACAACATATACGCGGCTTCTTTGGTTTAGTAGAAAATTCATAATTGAAAAGGTTGAAAGGTTTCATGGGTACGGGATTGTCATTATAAATTGCACAGATCTGGTACTAAAAAACTCTGTGCGAAAGGATGGCGAAGTTATTATGCACATCAGTTCCGAAAGTAATTTTCTGGTGTAAGTGAGACGGCACTTTACTATTTATTATTTTGTGAAACAAAGTTGCAGCATGTAACACTCTCCTACCGTTCATATTCAACCAGACAGTATCCTTCAGTTTATATGATTTTCTTTCTCTTCTTCTAATTCCCAAAATTAACCATAAACATAAATCATAAATTTTTTGTATTCATTTCTTGAATTGGTTGGTTGATTATGGACCATTCAAAACATCAGCATAATTAAATGAAGATAAAATTAACAATTCACACAAATTCTCCTTCACCATTCGACTTTCGAATTTCAGGTCCATATCTGAAGTAACGCCTAGGCTTTTGACTACTGGGATAACCTCATGTTGATGATCATTTACTACTATTTTCACAGATTTGCATTATATCATTTCCAGAGCTTTTTGGCTCGAAAACAATGACATTGGAGTTACTACAATTTATATTCAAGTAGTGATCAGAAGCATTTTTCAAAAATAATTGTAAGTCACTATTTTATGTTTTTATCATTTTTATTTGTAACTAACGTTAGGTACTGGAGTTGTCCTTATAGAAAGAAACTGCAGTAACGTTAGTTACAAATAAAAATGGTAAAAAGTGAAAGTTTCAATTCTCGTTTCTTCATCTTTCAAGAACTTTTTACAAAGTTAGTAAAAACTAATGGCATGTAGATCTTTGTAATCTGATGGATGATACTACTTGTTGGAATGGAGTTCATCCTGGTATTGAGTTCTCCATTGGTCAACAGAAATTGTTCACCGACTGATTATATTGCAATCGACATAAAATCCATAGCGGAGTATTAAATTGTAAGTTATCGTGAGTGTCAGTCAGTAAAGAACTTCTGTCGACATAGGCAGATGTTGAAGGCTCCGTATTAGGCTTCGAAGTGAAACATTTCTTGTAAGTTTGTTTGATGAATGAAATTAGTTTCGCTTTCTATCGTACTTTTTTCTTGATATATAATGATTTCTAACAAGTGTGTTATCATTGTTGTTATCAATAGTTCCATGAAGAAACAGCAATGGGTTTCTTGTCATATTTTCAGGACTAAGAAAATTTTTTTCAGCATCTTCACACGCAATTGAAATTATGACTTCTGGATCGACCTCTTGTAAAGCTTTATAGCTGATGCCATGTCCAAACTTGTTCTATATAGTAATAAAATTTTTTGGCCTTGTCAAATGATATACTGATTCAGCTGAAGCAGAGTATGTTTGTCTGTTGTCTGTTTGTCGGACATAGCACTCAAAAAGGTGGCAAACCATAGACACGTGTTTCGGGCTTTTGGGCCATCATCAGTATGGTGCAGTCAAGTGTAAGGCTGGGCAACACTTGGTTACCTGAAAGAAGGAAATACAAATGCTTAGAGCCACCAGTAGGAGCCAGCTTACACTTGGCTGCTCCCACCATACTGATGATGGGCCAAAAGCCCGAATCACGTGTCTGTTGTTTGCTACTTTCTCGAGTGTTATGTCCTATTATTAACTTCTGTATCTATATCAAGACACTCAATAACCTCCATATTTGTATACAAAACTTGGTGTCACACCAATAGGTGTTTCTACTAATGTTCGTCTTCAATTGAAGACCGCCTGCCCGTTACTGACGATGCCCAACAGGCTGAAACAGCTGCCTACCGGTGGCTTTTGAATTGGAAATGATATACTCGTCTTTATATTTTGAATTTCATGAAATTATTTTCCAGCAGCTTGACTGCATTAACCTTTCTTGATTTTATATCATCTCTAGAAACATGTGGATTTACGCAGTTATTATTATTTAGTACTTTTATTGGTTATTCACATTGTCGACATTGATGAATCGAGTTCGTATCGAGACACCGAAGAGTACAGACCTGTTTAGTAAACGGAAGCTTACGTTATCCGAAAAGATAACCTAAAAACAGTGATAATTGTGAAATATCAGAAACTAGTTTCATCAGGATTATCTGTGTGTATCTCACACAATCTACTGATTTTTAAGATTTAAATTCTTTTTTAGGAACACTCAACACAAGTATATGACTAGAGAGAACCGACATAGCAGAAATGTTCCCAGATCATCACCCAACAGTTACCATAGGCGACTTCAACGCAAAGTCGCGCAACTGAAACTGCAGGAATGGAAATAAAAGAGGCAGACAGCTAGCCAGAAAACTAGAAGAATTTGAGGACATCGTGGTAGTAGCACCAGAATCCCCAACATATTACCTACGAGAAAAACAAGTCCCAAACACTCTTGACGTCGCGATGATGATATCACGGAGATGGAAGTACTAGACGAAGGATCATCGGATCACAACCCCATTCTATTCACAATAGGAAGAGATGAAGTGGAACCAAGTAATCCAAAAAAGAGAATCATCGACTGGAAAATATTTCAGCACACCATTCATGATGCGATAGGAGACATACCACACATCAAAACAAATACCGATCTGGAGAACTCCACATAACAGCTGCAACAGACGATCACCCAAACAAGGGAAAGAAACGGGCGGGAAGTCCCAAATCAGCCCTTCAACTTACAAGAGCATCTTCCACCAGAAACGATGGATCTCGTTAGAATTAGAAGACTCCTGAAAAGACGATATACGGACTCGCCACCAAAGGACAAAAGATGTATGCAAAGAGCCGGCAGAATACTGCGAGAAGAACTAAAAGGAATTCGAGATCAACAATGGACAACCCGTCTGAAGGAACTAAACACCGAAGACACATCTATATGGAGAATGCAGAAAACTCTTAGGAAGAGAACTAACTCATTTGCGAACAATTTCGAAAGGCAGTGTAGAGAGAAGAACGTCCCGTTCATAGATGAAGTAAAAGAAATATTGATTGACACAGGTGGAAACGACGGTACGTAAACTCAGAAGACAAAGAAGGGACAATGTGCCACCCCTGGCACGAACATCTCCCGAGGAAGTGGAAGATATCGTAAAACCTACCACGTAAGGTTATAGCAGCTATAACAAACATCATGAATGCTATACTCAGACTGCAGCACTTTCCATACCCGTTCATGGAGGCGACGGTTATCCGCATCCCGAAGCCAAACAAGAACCACCTATTCCCAGATAACCACAGGCCAATCAGCTTAATCCCTTCCTTAAGCAAAGTGGCAGAACGTGTCATCCTGAAAAGATCAGAGGACTAAACCAACGAACTAGGAATCCTACCAAACGAACAGTTCGGTTTCAGATCAGAACACTCGAGAGAGTTGCAAGTTCTTAGGGTAGTAGAGTTTGCGACGGAAGGCTTCAACCTCTGCAAAGGATACAACACCGAAGCGGTTTTCTTAAACCAAGGCGTTTGATAGAATTTGGCATGACGGATTTCTGGCCGAAATGGCCAGGAGTTGGCTACACGAAACCAATGGTAAGATTAATCGAGTCTTTTCTAGCTGACAGATAACGCCGCTGCATAGTAGGACAAGAACTTTCAACCATGCGAGAACAACTTTAAATGTTGGCGCTCAACGCGAACGACACAGCTCTGCTGGCGAGATCAACAAGCCAAGCGCACATCACCAGATACTTGCAGCAACAGGCAGATAGATTAGAGGAATGGGCCAACCTGTGGAAGATCAGTATAAACCTTGACAAGAGTCAGGCAATACTGTTCACCCGGAGGATGGTACACCCAGAAGGAAACGTCACTTTTAACGGACAAGAGATTCCATGAACCAACGAAGCTAGATACGTGGGAGTCAATCTAGACAAAAGATTAACGTTCAGGTCTCACATTCGGTAGATAATAAGAATGGCGAGATCTACCTAACAAAAGCTATTACCAATAACAGGTCGATGAAGCAACATGGGGTTGAAAGTGAAGCTGCTGATGATAAAGACCGTAATATTACCGATAATCCTGCCTCATGCTGCACTGCCTCATGCCAGTGCGCAGCAATACACAGAAGACAGATTCAGTCTTTATGAACGCGTGCGTAAGGGCCGTCGTAAACGCTCCGAAATATGTACCGAATAGGTACATATTCCAGGATCTAGATTTGAACATACACTACGTAGACGCATACATGAGAAAACACGCAGAAAAAACGTTTGACAGAATTCGAGCGCACGACAATCCAGCGCTAAGCGATCTACATAATGCACTAAACAGGAATGACCCCAGATTATGAGAGAGGGACAAACACAGGAGGCCAAACACAGGAGGCAGAACCAGAGACCACCCCCTAGAGTCGCTATCAGGCGGCTCCGGTAAGTATAAAAATGTTTCTAACATATAACTAAATCACTTCATTTTCAGGTTCAACGAGAAGCACTCGACCGTGATCTCTTTTTAAAATAATAGTCTCTTGTTAGTTTTTGGGGACCCCATGCAAAAATTCAGTTAGGAAAGTCAAGATAAAACAATACAATAGATCAGAAAGTAAAAGCACCTAGAGGCTGACTTTCGACCAAAGGTCAGATGTCAATCTTGCTGAAGTGACATTCAGTAAGATGAGGACCGCTTCTCCGGAGCGGTCTAGAGAAGATTTCAACTCGGGGCACTAGTCCCGGGAGTGGGCATGGAAGGTCACATTTTGTCTTCAATCGAGGACCGCCTCCCCGGTACTGACGATGCCCAACAGGCTGAAACAGCTGTCTACCGGTGGCTCTTGAATTGGAAATGATCAGAATAATACTTATCTTCATCATAGTGAAAATCATACAATATGTTTAAAATCTGTTTTTCCGTTAACCAGCTGTCGCCCCCATACGAACGACAACTCTCAGAAGTTAAGAAACTTGTGCGAGCTAAGGACTAACGAAGTCTTACCTTTTAACGTTGAATTCTCTCGAGAAAAATATCTGGTCGAGGCAGGAATCGAACCCATGGTCTTCCAATCGTGAGTCATGCGCACTACCACCGCGGCCAATTCCACAACACAATGAACTGTATTAATGAGTTTTAATATGGATTCATTGAACTAGGATAGGTAGTTCATAATTTTGCATTTGTAGGGGTTTGCCAGGTCAGTAGCTTAAAAAAAATTAGAAAGTGTACAAACTTATTTAAAGAAAATATTCAGCAACGGGGAGTTATTCAATTCTATTTGGTCATTCAGTAAATAACCCGAATCATTGAATCTTTTTATTTCTAAACATTCTAAAAGATTCAGTTTCAAACTTTTCTCTTCTAAATATAACGCGTCATAGTCAAGATTGAACATATGTCCTTCAACTGAAAGATGGTTTGCCAAAGTAGAATTGGTGATTTCATTTAAGAAACTACTTCGATGCTCTTCAATTCTTTGGGGAAAAGTTCCGTTTCGCAATATAAAGTTTTGGGCAAGAGCCACAAGTCAATTTATGTACTACTGATATATCCGACACTGACATTTTGTCTTTATTGTTTTCAGTAAATTTGTCTAAGCTACTATTTGTTTTGTAAGCCACGTCCAAGCATTCCCTTTTAAAAAACAAACGATATCATTGGTGGGTTCACCAAAATATGACAGTGTCCTATAGCGGACGCTATCGTTTTTTGAATTTGGGTAGACCTGGTCCATGGCTTGTTTTTGTTTTTTTTCTTTTTTGAAAGAATGAAATCGATGAAGTAAACCTCGTAACCATTGTTAACAAGAATTTGTTTAATGAAACTCAGCTCTCAGCTCAGTGGAATATTCAATAGTATGTCTATTGAATCCTTATGCCGGCAGAGGTGTGTGGAGGAATTATGTATGTCAATGTCTGTATAACATGGTTTGTGAAAAATTGGATAATCATGATAATTAATGATTTCCGTAATAGTCAAGTTCAGATTGTAACGATATATTCGTTACCGTCATTTCATTGTATTCATGACAGGATAAAATGTGACATCTATGAATTCCATGTAACCGGTATTGGCAAGTGTTCCTCCTAGCATAAGCCATCTTTGGTTCACTAGTAACGTGAAGATAGGTAATGAGAGAAGATGAAGGAGAAATATTGAAAAAAAGGAAAGGGTCTCTCGTAGAGTTGAGAAGGTAGAGCTCGATATTTGGGTTCTTTTTTTTTTTTTTTGGATGTGAAAGTAATGATGCTGATTCTGAAAAATCTGAATATTTCATGGTGATCACTGTGAATTTGAGGGCATTCAAAGTAGCAAAGTACAAGATGATTTATTGAATTATCTACCTCCCTTTCAGTGGTGAAATTTATTGGCCTTATGTGGATTATCAGTGTTTGATAGTTCTAACTCATTAATGTCAACGGGGTGTCAAGAAAATGATTGTTGAACATCGATACAATTTCGGTTAGCTGTTGAATTTGATAATAACATTCATTTCTCATTATCATCTAAAATTCATCGATTCTGAGACTGCATTCCACAAGGAACACTTTTCCCACACCACAACAAAAATTGTATTTTACGATAGGAGATTATGATCTCCAAGCCTAAAATATATCAGTTACATTTAAAATATCAGAAGTCTAGATTCTGGAGCACATATTTCAACATAATTTGTTCAGTTCAGTCTGTGTTTTGGTAGGGTTTCAGTTTCACTACAGCATTGCTTTATATTACAGATGAAAGAGAATATATTGTTCAGCTCTATTTTATCTCGACTTTAGCAGACTGTCTGACATGATAAATCACGATTTATTGATATCAATTTCATGCCACATTGATCTGTTAACTTCAAATATTTCCTTGCTTTCTAACTTTCTTGATGAAAGGAATCAACGAGTCACCATCGATGGAACTATTCATTACCTTCAGCAAGGTAAGTACTACAAGGATCAATAGGTAGAGAGATTCTGTTTGCCCTCTATTTTTCCAATCTCAACAATGATTTGAGTCACTACTTGGAGCTTTCCTTATTCAGATGTAATTATTTGTGGTAATTTTAACTTTGACATAGAAACAGGTAATTCAAAAATTTGTGTTCATGTGTTGTCTTGTTTTAATATATTATCAGTAGTGGGTTGACCTATAAGAGTCGGTAATTCAAGTTATACTATAACTGATTGGATGTTCACAAGTTGCCTTGCTATGTTCTAGATGATTTGATATCAGATCATCGAACAGTCCTTCTCGAATTCGGTGACTTCAGCAAGATGGACAAGAGTCCATGGAACAGAAAGATGTTTCAATGAGAGAAATACTGCCCATTCTCAAAACAATCAAGTGATGGTAAACTGGGCTTGTCTTAGTGAACATGCAGATTTGGACCTGGCTTCCAATACATTATATGATATGATGATGCATTTTTCTTACATTAGTTTTCCAAAACACAAAGTATATCACAAGGTATAACATTATGTAGTTGAGTTTGGCAATGAAAAAATTGCTTGAACTGAGAAAACTGAATCCTGAACTTATTACCACCTACACTGAACAGAAAAAGAAGCACTAAAGATTAATAAACGACAAAAAATATTATCAGTTTGAAATACGTCAATCTGATAACAATACAAATTCCTTGTGGAATGCAGTCTCAGAATCGATGAATTTTAGACGATAATGAGAAATTAATGTAATTATCAAATTCAACAGCTAACCGAAATTGTATCATGTTCAACAATCATTTTCTTGACACCCCGTTGACATTAATGAGTTAGAACTATCAAACACTGATAATCCACATAATGCCAATAAATTTCACCACTGAAAGGGAGGTAGATAATTCAGTAAATTATCTTATTCTTTGCTACTTTGAATTCCCTTAAATATTCAGATTTTTCAGAATCAGCATCATTACTTTCACATCCAAAAAAAAAAACAAAAAGAACCCAGATATCGAGCTCTACCTTCTCAACTCTACGAGAGACTCAATATATATTGAATTATGCAACTAATTTTTCCTCATTTTGAAGCTTTATAACTCCTATTTAATTATATGCGAGTGCTTTCGACAGCTGGTCGTACTGTCATCATAAAGGCTCTACTCAAACTGAACGTGTCAACGTGTTGTTTGTTCTTTTATGCGATCCGATCGCCTCAGTGCAGGTACTTCATGTACTTTAGGTAAATTTGCCTGTATTTGGGTTACACAAGGTTATATTCTTTGTGTTGGATCTTCTCTAGGTTTACTGNTTTTGATTCCAAATATTCCAAGTGACTGGGCGCTCTCTTCTTGATATTATTCATATTCCTCAATTATAACAATTACTGTTATATCAGGTGTACAATAACCATATTGTGTAAACGGTAACAAACCATTCACCCGTGAAATTATACTCATGACGTTTTATAGTGAAGTCACTTCTTCATTTATAGATAGAGAAATGTGACAAGTTCCCAAACTCCCTTCGATATTTCATCATATTAAATTTTCTTGGCTTTTTAGGCCTGTAGTCAGGCGAATTTTTTTATGAATTTAGCATTCTAGGATATGCTTAGGAAAGATACAGGTACAGATACAGACGCTATCATAGTCAAACTTTCAGAGGAGAAAAAAGAACAACATAAGTGTAGCATCACTCGTTACCGAATGCACACTTTTTTTCTTGTAAGAGGAGAATTTGTAATATATCGTTCAATATCAATTGTCTTCCAACACTTGTTCCTGAGTAGGTAGCTGTTTCATATTATTTTGGGAATCTGAAAAGAACTATGAATATAATAATTCCAATAAACATTTCATTCGAAACTCACTTGCTTTCATCTCAATTAATATTCACAATAGTCTCCATCCTTTCCTAATAATAATGTAGTGCGTTATCGAATTCATTTCTCACATTTTGAAATATTTATGGAGTAATTACATCAGTCATATCGGACCGTTTATTCATGAAATAATACCTGAGAATACTTGCAATTCAAAATTTCACGAGTATAGGACAGTTCATTCATAAATATACAGGATAGAACATGATAATAACTCAACATATGCCATGAAACAATTGAGAAAAGTTTCCCGGTAATTTTAAAAACTTTGCCAAACCCTAAGCTTTCTTGTCTGAACACAAAAAAATCATTATTTCCATTTTGCCATACCTTAGGTTGATTCAATTAACAAATACGTTAACCTTCAGGTCTGTGAAATATATTGGAAGTTCCAGTACAGAGCATTCGATAGATAATGAAGAAATGTGACAAATTCAATACCATTTTGATGTTTTACAAGAAATTCTTGAAACCTGGAAAAAAATAATCATAATGTATGCAATTGCAAATAATATTGTACTCCATAACAATGATTCAAAACCAGTTGAGTTGAACATTTCTGGCATGAATGATAACGCGAAAGTAGGGTAGGTACACCATTTGTGGCCACTTTAAGCAAATCTGCAGTTGATGTCATGAAAAATATTCACTTAAATAGCAGCAGACTATTTTGATCCATGGCAGGGTATTATAAAATGTTATTAGAATATAGGAGTATGTTTTGAGTTTTGGATTTTGCAGCATGCGGAAGGATGTGATTGTTACGGTTTCGTGTATTGATTCATGGTACACGAAACCGTAACAATGAAGTTAGATGTCTACTTCTGCAGATATTTGCAGATGTTCTGAATTTTCAACACTTCGTACTAGAAATGTGGTGTAGTGAAAAAAAAATCGTCACAGACGCTAAGACTGTTGAGGGTTGTCGTTCATATGGAGACGGCAATTGGTTAACATATAACAGTTTTTTGCTGCTTGATAATAGTTTATGGAAACAACCTGTCCTTTTCAGGACAACCTGTGCTATTCAGGAAGTATGAAAGATACTTATTATTGGATAGAAAATCACATTTGTCTGTGGTGCATGGCCACTGTATGCTAATAATGTCGTCAAAATTTGGCGGTCAAAACGATTATAGTTCATGAATATTTCTAACTCGAAATAAGTTTTTCAAAAATATTGAATACTGAATTAGGAATAGGTACTACAATATATCAAAGTGAAAACTGAGAACGTTATTTTAAACACGTGCAATGTTTGCACCTGATATACATCTGAAATGTTTCTGATAAATCGATAAGTTTCATTCATAATTCATCCAAATCAAATAATCAATCAGTCGACCGTGTCTCTCGTATATAGGAGATATTTCATTAATTCACATCATTTTTCTTCTACTAATTGACAGCTGATTTGGTATCTAGTTCTAGCGTTTCCTCCCTATCGAATAATGAACATCTATTCAATTATAACAATTACTGTTATATCAGGTGTACAATAACCATATTGTGTAAACGGTAACAAACCATTCACCCGTGAAATTATACTCATGACGTTTTATAGTGAAGTCACTTCTTCATTTATAGATAGAGAAATGTGACAAGTTCCCAAACTCCCTTCGATATTTCATCATATTAAATTTTCTTGGCTTTTTAGGCCTGTAGTCAGGCGAATTTTTTTATGAATTTAGCATTCTAGGATATGCTTAGGAAAGATACAGGTACAGATACAGACGCTATCATAGTCAAACTTTCAGAGGAGAAAAAAGAACAACATAAGTGTAGCATCACTCGTTACCGAATGCACACTTTTTTTCTTGTAAGAGGAGAATTTGTAATATATCGTTCAATATCAATTGTCTTCCAACGATGGTAGCTGTTTTATATTATTTTGGGAATCTGAAAAGAACTATGAATATAATAATTCCAATAAACATTTCATTCGAAACTCACTTGCTTTCATCTCAATTAATATTCACAATAGTCTCCATCCTTTCCTAATAATAATGTAGTGCGTTATCGAATTCATTTCTCACATTTTGAAATATTTATGGAGTAATTACATCAGTCATATCGGACCGTTTATTCATGAAATAATACCTGAGAATACTTGCATATTCCCATTATTTTGCTGAATTTGTTGAGGTCGTTCAATTCTTGTCGTACACTTCGAATAATCCACGTAACCTGGAGAAAAAGGAAATAAGCCGCATTTCCGGAAGCGGAAATACGTATTGCTTCCTTGAAACCTATGTCATGCATTAAGTTTTGTAAGATATTGGGAATATCAAACTTTTTGATATCACGACCATTTTCAATTCTGAACATTCTTACTGCAGACTTCCACTTCGCTTTCAAAGGGAAAAAGAAACTCACATCTAAAGGTTGCAGTATGTGTGTTGTATTTGGATATAAACATACTAATATCACTTGCTTCTCCAGACAAAGTTTGCTCAAGGGCAAACTCAGGTGAGATGAGTGACCATCTAGGAAAACAATAACAGGAACTTTTGCTTTGATTTCTTCTAGAAATGGTATGAACACATTTGAGAAATATTCATAGAAGCAAGCTGAATTCATCCATCCTTAGGAGATTTTCCGATACCCCAGTTTGGTGGGGCGGATTTAGCAATTTTTTCTGGCAACCTATCATATTTATACACAGTAAGAGGATTAGCAAATTCACCCAGAGCGTTAACTGCGAATAAGGTGGTAATATTTTCCTTATCGGAGTTGGAAGACGTGTCATAAACAGGCAGGCCTTTTTCGGCCAGAACAAGATTACCCTTCGGGCACAAATAAACTGCTGTTTGGTCCATATTCCATAAACGGGCTGGGTTATCTAGAATGTTCTTATCATCTTCCAGTAATTCCATGGTTTTTTTAAACCACTCTCTTATTTTCTGTTCCGTTATCAGTGATCGTGCTCGATTGATGTACTCTGATTGTTTTTAAGATATTTCTGGGTGGCGCGACATGAATAAGTGGAACCATTCACGCCCAGGAGTATTTTGGGTAAATGGAGTGGTCCAAATTTTTAATAGATTTACAAGAACAACAATAGATTTGAATGGAACAATACAATCCATAACTATTATAATAACTACAAAAACTCATCTACAGAAAATAATAACTACAGTTTTCTGTTAGAACCTTAATATGTCTTACCTTGTCATTTACTCAGAACAATAAGTACAGCGTCTCATCGAGTTGTGCGCATAATGACGCAACTATCACTTCAAACGTACAACCGATATTGGCGTATGGAGGGAGGAATGTTTTGGCGGGAGATTTAATAATGCCAATCATACTCGTTTCTTGCTTCCAACTGTGTGCAAACCTTAACTGATACGTATTTGAAATCGATGTGGCTAGAAATGGTGTAATGGCCACAAATGGTTCCTCTACCCTATTCAAAATGTCAAATGTGAGAACCGTCAGTGATTTGTCACTGCCTTGTCAAAATATTATTATGAAACATTACAACCAATTTTTTCGTTCACGTGATTCACCTATTTGCGAAATGATCGAAGCTGAACCCACTATTTTGATTGGTTAGAACAATAATAGTCTCACAGTGACAAGAAAGGTTGGCCAAGGTAATAACAATAGAAGTCCTTTCGCAACAAAAACTAATTTGGGGAAATGTTAATACTGACCCATTCAACCGAAATACTTTCATTTTTCACGAAACATTGTCAACCACCTTCAAACATACAATAAACTCAAATGAAAATGTCCTTATAGGACGAAACTGCTGTAACGTAAGTTACAAATACAAAGTGGTATAGAAACATAAGAAGTTTTATTTCTCATTTTTTAGTTTTCATTTTTTCATGATGATCTCCTACCACGTTGTGGCTCATCAATTTAATGGATAACTAAATTTTATGGTGAAACGACCATTTTCAACTAGGTAGGGGGGTTGCTCCCCCCCATGCCCCCTCCCGGGTTGAGTGCCCTGGAGTGAAAACTTCACCCCACAAAATAAATTTTGTGAGGAAAACCTAATACACCACTCCATCCACCCCCGCTCTCCGAGCGGTCCTCAATCCTACTGATGAGCACTTCAGTAATGACATCTGACCGTCTTTGGTCGAAAGTCAGCCTTTAGATGCTATTTTTTCTGATCTATTGAATTGTTTAATCATAACTTTCCTAACTGAATTTTTGCATAGGGTCCCCAAAAACTAACCGGAGACGATTGTCTTTTTAATCGCGTACGAGTGTTGGTTTTCAGTGAGTCTGAAAGAGAGTTTAATTTGAACTGACTGAGAAATGTTTATACCTACCGGAGCCGCCTGACAGCGACTCTCGAGGGTGGTCTTTGGTTCTGTTTCGTTGGCCTTCTGTGTTTGTCCCTCTTTCGGAATTTGGGGTCATCTCTGTTCAATGCGTTGTGTAAGTCGATTAGCGCTGGGTTATCGTGCGCTCGAATTCTGTCGAACGTGTCCTCTGCGTGTTTCCTCATGTATGCGTCCACGTAGTGTATGTTCAGGTCTAGATCTCTGAATATGTGCCTATTCGATACGACGTTATCCATCTTGATTTTGTTCAGGTTGAAGCCTGGCTCCCTTCCCCTTTTAACTGGTGTTTGCCAGAAAGACAAAAGCACGTTGCATATAGACGATCCCGAGCTCCCGACCCATGGAAGATGAGAGGAGAGCCGTGTCATCGGCGTAGAGTGATACCTTCACATGCTCGGACCTCGGAAGGTCGCTGGTGTAAAGTACCTATTCGGTACAGGCTATATCTCATCTGATAAGTACCCAGGCTATATCTCATCTGATATTTATAAATAGCACCACCTAGTGTTTTCAATCGGAACTATTTAGTCGACCGAGCAAACGTAAACAAGCGGCCGGCCGGCCGCCAATGTAAAGCAGAAATAATTAAAAAGTAAGTTTTTTATACAGTTTTCATATATTTTTTAAACTCATTTGTAAGCTTATCATCGCAGGAATGTGAATCTTACCTTTTTTTTCTCCAATTGTAGCTTTTCTCAAACGATCGTACATTTTTAGGTTATGACATGATTTTAGTTTTGAATTTATAAGAGAAATCAATACGTGGAAACAGGAGGACATGGATGAAGTGTTAGAGAAACATCGGAATGGATAAATTGGATTCAATGAGGCATGTAGAAGATTTAATATTCCAAAGACTACACTACGACGACACTTGAAAAGTTTGAATAAATGAACAAAATTTGGAAGACCTAAGGATATGTCACCAGAGATGGAAGATATATTAGCACAGCATTTAAAGAATTCAGAGTCTTGTTGCTTTGGTCTTACTAACACTGAATTCAGAAAACTTGCTCTTGAAGTTGCGGAAAAATTTCAACTACCTCATCGTTTTAATAAGGAGAAGAAAATATCAGGCAGAAAGTGGTATTACAGATTTATGCAAGAGCATCCTACTTTGTCCTTACGGGTTCCAGAACCAACATCGATGACCAGAGCAAAGGCTTTAATAAAGAGCGTGTTAATGAGTTTTTGAATAAGTACGAAGAAATTCTGGATAAATGCAAGTTCGATGCCCACCAAATATATCATATGGACGAAACTGCATTATCCACCGTTAACAAACCTTTGAAAGTTATTGCTCAAAAGGGAGAACATCAAGTGGGTGTAATCACAAGTGGAGACAGAGGGTTGACTACAACAGGCATATGCGCGATGAATGCAGTTTGTAAATTTATACCACCCATGTTAATATATAAGCGCAGCAGACTGAATGATGCCTTAAAAAAGGATCTTCACCAAATACAGAATTTGGCTGCTCGAATCAGAACTTTTTGTTCANAATGTTAGTTAATCCATGATTTTTACTGACCCTCAGCTACGAAGTTACAAAGGTGGTAATCGTTTCATGGAGTTGTATCTAGTTTAATTAAAATCAACAAATAATAAGTTGAAACTTTCCTTCAAATACCCCCAAAAATCTAATGGAGTCAGGTCTGGTGATCGAGGGGGTCGCTCTTCAATGCTTACTTCTTTCAAGAAGTCCAAAAATTTCGTTGTCAAAAAATTATAAAATTCTCCACCGCTTGGTGTGTTTTTAAAAAACATTGGACCTATTATACAGTTTTTGAATATTCCTATCCAGACATTGATTTTTTGTGTGAATAATATCTTTTTGTATTTATCATCCAGTGTGGATTCTGCCTTGCTCAGTACCTGGAATTCCGAGTTTACACTGTACCGTTAGTGGTAAATGTCGCCTCATCAGTGAAGAGAATATTATCCAGAAAGATATTATTTTTCGAATATTCTCCATGGCAGGATAACTAGAATTCCAACCTTCGTTCCTCATGTACGTATTTTAGATATACTAACATATAAATCTCGTCAAATATGCGGAAAGCCATTTTTAGGGTTTTCTTGTACATACTCTAAAATTTGTCCGTCTATCTCTATATTTCCTAATTGTCTCGGTACATGTGTTTCATGTACCTTCCCAGTTCTATTGAATAACGTAGTGATCCTGGGAATGGTTGTATGATGAAGTGGTTCACAATCTGGGTGTCTTCTATTGAATTCTTCCGCGACCATCCTCGTTGATCGAGCATTATCCCCAACTAAACGCACACTTTCAATTCTCTCGACTAAGTTGATATTTACCATTTCGATAACTCGCAAAACCCTTTTATAACTCTCTTCATTTTCAACTTTTGATTTTTGGTTGAACTAGGGACATCTATCTGTACCTGTTACGACTATAAAACTTCGTATTTGAATATTTCATGTGTTTCTCGTTTCAATGGCTACTTCACCTTTTCTTTTAAGTGTACAGTTTTTCATACAAAGTCAGTCAAAAAATCATGAATTTGGGAATTTTTCATCATATAACTAAAGCATTATATGAGATATTGGGCTGAAACTTGGTCTATAGAGGTTTGAAATATGCCTGAATCGAATAGGCTATCCATTGTTTTCAAATGGAAAAAGGTGCCTAATGGCCTTTCTCGAAATTTCTACCCATTCAGTAGGTCATAGTATAGGCCTTGAAAATAAGAAAAATCCATATATATCACTATATTTGACTAGAGCTCGTCGGGTACTATAATTTGAATTTTTAATTTTCAAAATCGGTTCATGAGTACCAGAATAACAGGGTGTTGCGGTTTGAAATCGCACACACTGTATATGTATGAATATTATTGAACGTTAAAATTTCAGATTGAAGAATACATAATATATATGAACGACATATTGAAACGGGCTATGGAGTCAGCGAATGATCCTGCAATTCTGGAACCCTTAGGTACCAGTCGAGATGATGGATAACTACCAGATGGTATGTCTCTCATACCATGGAAATACGGCAAACCTGTGGTATAGGACTTCAGTCACGTTGACACGGTCGCGGCTTCCCATCTTACCGAAAGTTCAAAGTCTGCTGGAACTGCAACATTGTCTGACAAAAAATTAAATGAGAAAAAATACCATAACTTTGGTAACAACTATCTGTTTCATCCAGTAGCGGTTGAAACTTTTGGTGTTTATGGTCCGGAGTCCCTGTTATTCGTTCATGAACTCGGAAGAAGATTAGGCCAAGCAACGAAAGATTACCGTTTTATCTCTTCTTTGATAGAAAGAATTAGTATTGCTATTCAACGTTGTAATGCTACTTCGGTGCTTGGAACTATTCCTCTGTCATATAATTTTGATGAGATTATGCATTGCCCTCATTTCACTACGGAACTAAAATATATTCAAAACAAGGCGAGATATGTGTATATTCATCAGTCTCCTATCAAGTCATATAGACTCCCAACTTAGATATGGCATTTTATTATGGGGTATGTCAACTAGGTGTGCTGAGGTGTTTATAGCACAAAAAAAGATTGTTCGCTGCATGGCAGGAGTGTCTAGCTCTCATTCATGTAGACAATTGTTTCCAAACTTAGGTATATTGACAACACCATGTGTTGTCAATATGTGTTTTCCGAAACAAAAATGAATTCACACTTAATGATAACGTGCACAATTATCATACGAGAAAGGAGAAGATATACATTTTCATACGGTCCGTTTAAAACTGAGTAATCAATCTCCAAATAGCATGGGCGCTAGATTATTCAATAACCTTCCACCTCAAATAAAAGGAAAGGAAAGTTTACATATTTTAAAAAAAATATTGAAACCAGTTCCTGACTATCTCAATGAATGAATGTATGTAATCCTTTTGAATTGTTGAATTTTTTAAGTAAGCGTATGTATTATGTATTTTTATATATTTTTATTGATGTAGTACTATGACAACTTTCAATGCAATTTTTAGGATTGTCAATTAAGAAAGAATAAAGGAGTATAAAAGATTCCACACCACCCCTCATTCAACATGTACCTTCACTAGTATTACAGGATACTTCACACGATACCAATATACTAAAAATGTATAAAGACACTAATGAACAAAAAATAAAATCTCATTTTAATATTTCATCTCCTGTTCCTTGCATAAAAACAGTAATTAAAAAATGAAAAAAGGTACAAAACCAACAATGGAATTAATTTCAATTCCCTACAAAAATGAATTAGAAATCAAGGAAAATATTAATAAAAGGAAGAAGTTCAGTAGATTTTGTTTTATTTCAATTACACTTATTGTTACAGTAATATTTCCTTAGGATGTACTACTTAAGCAACCTTACCCTACCTCATTTCGTATTAGCGTTGATAAAAATCGCTAGAAAAAAGGCTCTGCAATTTAAAAATGAAGTGTGACTTATTCAGAAAAAGAAAGCTTTTTGAATTGGGACTTTTGTAGGATTATGATGATTTTACCATTTCTGAAAGTAAATCTGATGCCTTCAATCGTTCATTATGCGTAGAAAGAGAAATAAATAAGGACAAGTTTCATTTTGAATAATATTGCAACAAAATAGCAGATTTCTTACAAAAATGTTACATCAAAGAGTCGAGTAGTGAAGAAGCAGCAGCAGAAAATAGTAGGATATGGTGTTAGGAATCACACGTTAAAAGGTAAAACCTCGTTAGTCCTTAGCTCGCACAAATTTCGACTTTCTGAGGGTTGACATTCGTAGGGGTGCGATAGCTGGTTGACGCAAGAAATATATTTACCACTCCTTTTGGTATAATGAATTCAAAAAACTTTTGTTCGGTTTTCGATGCAACATCCAGTAGTCACGGAACTAACTTAAATTATCATGAATTTCATTAGTTCGTACATCCATTGTCTAATATTATATAAAATGATTTGAAATCCCTAAAAAAAATACAATGACAAATCAAAAACAATAGCTGAAAATAACAATTATATCAAGCAAAAAAACCCAAAAATGAAATTACAGTGAATTAAAATACAAGTAAAAAATAGAACAATTGAACAAAATAATAAAACAAATCAAGAGATTCCATTGAGATGATTATTTCAAGTACTTTCACTTATCTCCTCTTTCCGCTTCACCGGTTTAGTGGGAGATGACCGTTTGGCGGGAGTTGGCCACTTTTCGCTTGATTATGAGTTTCCATATGTTGCGTATCTCTACGCTAGCTTGGCTGAATACATTGTTGGACAAAATGTTTGCGGCTTCCTTGAATTTCCTCCTAAACCAGTGTTCTGGTTTAGGAGGGCCATTTGAATGCAGATTAAACTGTATCTCATTATCTGTTCTTTGATTTTTAATGGAATGATGAATATAATATCGATTCAATTTTCACCTCCTCATAAATATGCCCAACTGAACATCTTACCAATACTGTTTCATCGATAGCAACAAAAATATTAATGATCCACTTTTAAGGAACACAACGTATAATGACAGATTTTATATGAACATTTTATATGTGAGTTGAATTTTATTGACAAAATAGTTAATAACCTTGGCAGTCATTGCCTTGATATTATGAAAAAATAACGCATTTTTAGCATTTCCTTTCTTTCGTTATGCAAATTTTTCATAAACTTCTTAGAAAATTTGCGAAAAGAATATTATTATTTTTATACCTCATTTCACTTCATTTAACGAACTCTATTATCAATTGCTACACATTTACGCTAAATTTATCACCTTCTTAATTTATTATAGTTGCTAATGAAATGAATGGCTTCTTCATCTGAGTGAAATGTAAAGTTTCACATTCCAGCTTCTACATCAGCCTAACGAATGTACAAATGGTATTTACTTTACCAAAATTGGAATTAGTGATCTATACACCGTGTGAATAGTAAATAAATCAACGTTGACAGAGTTGTTGAGATGAACAAATAGCGATCCACTGCATCTATTATGTCTTATGATGAAGTAGATAGCTCGGTGAGAAAGAAGTACTCTGGGCGATGGAAACACTTTACTCAGTGAACTACTGTTATGTTGTATATTCCGAATTATGTGTGAAAATAGCGCGTGTGACTATTTCGAAGTTAATTGCAATTGTGAATAGAGAACAAAAATTGAAGTTTCGTATCAGTGAAATGGAAACCCCAATAAATGAATTGAATATTATAAAGATGTTCTCCAACTTGAGCCTAGAGCTTTCATGAAAATGAAAAAAGTTGGATGAATCACTCAAGATCGTTTTTTTACAGTAACGAAACCTCACTCACAATAATTGGTATATTCAAACCTAACATAAAATAACAAATCATTTACATGCTCAGCAGAAACACCCGGTACAGATACCGAAGATGACTGTGGATACTAACAATCGAATCGTCGTGAAGTAATTTGCGTATTCAAAAAACACTTTATTGTGAGATTTTCACTAAACAGTTTTACAAATAGGCAACACGTGTTTCGCCATGCAATGGCTTCTTCTGGCGTGTAAAGACACGTGTTGCGTTTTTGTAAAACTGTTTAGTGAAAATCTCCTGATAAATTGTTTTTTGAATACGTCAGTTATGGATTTTCATCAAGTATCGGCCAATTCCATCATATATCTATGTGAAGTAATTTGGTTCGAAACCATTTCAAACTTTTTTTCTTTCATTTGTAATTGATTTGTTCTTTCAGAGATTTCAAATCACATTTCATATTAGACAATGGAAGTCCGAACTACTGAAATTTACCATGAAACATTGAAAAATTGAAAAATAATGTAGGACAACCTACATTATGCCCAGAATAATATGACAAAATTCAACATGAGACTTGTAGAAACTAGTCCAGGAAACCAGATTGCTGAAATGAGTACCATGAATAAGATGAGTATATGGTGGAGTACATGGTGGAAGTGAATAAGGAACTTCTGCGATAAGTGCAAGCACTTATCTATCTATCTAAGCTCCCCAAAGCCTCACTCTGGATCCCGGAGGACGTCCACAAGACGACATCCGGTGAAAAGGAGAGGGTGCTGGGTCGGTTAAAGGCGCAGAATCCTGACNGCTCAATCAAAATTCAATGGCAGTTTGTCAGATCGAAATACCAAAATGGCAGGAAACGTCTTTTGACAGAAACCCATAGCCATATGGCGTAGTTCTGGTTGAAAAAATACTACTTCAACTACAGTAGATAAAAAAAGTGAATATGTTGTAAAAAAGATTTACATCGTTTAAGCTTGTGTTGTACATTCAAATCCTTCTCAGTTCAAGAAAGATGGAATTTTGTGACTTCGAAAAAAATTTGTTTTTACTGTCTTGTGCCTTTTCATAATGTATACGCCTGTAAAAAAAAGAATATTTGCAATATTAATAACTGCAAAAAATACCATCATCATCTTTTGCACCCATCAGATGATAGAGATGATATTACAAATTTGGAATCCACCTCGATTCCCAGTGAAAATGTCAATGATGTTGGCAAACGAATTGAATCTCCAAGGCCCTCAACAATCACTTAGCTAACAATCACTAACAATCAAGTCAAAGAACAAGAACATTCCAGAGTTGTCAGTTTCACAATAAAATCAAAAGAAAGCAGTGCGGAATTTCAAGTAAGACATGCAAGAACCATGAAAGGCTTAGCTTACCTAGACAAACTGTGGAATCAGGTGAGATTCTCAAAAAATATCCGTATGTAAATAAGAAAATTGCCCCAATGAATAATGCCAAACCTAGAATCTTAATTGGTCAAGACAATTGGCCGTTATTGGTCAACAGAAAGATTATTACTGGTCCATGGAATGATCCAGCAGTAAGACATTGCTGGGTTGGGTTGTACATGAAAATGTTTGTTCTAGACCAGGTACTCACAATTAAAAAATAAATTGAATTTGCCTGTTATACTAATGGAGAACAGAGGGATGATTCAGACAAACTTCACGAACTTGTGAAAGAACAATGGAATATTGAAATTTCTAGAACAGATAAAATTGAGAAACTCATGTCAAAAGAGGGCAAGGGGGCACAAACCATTCTAGATAAGACTATGAGAAGAATTGGAGACATATGGGAAACTGGACTCTTGTGAAGAAATAAAAATGTTGTTCTCCCAGAAAGCAGAAATAATGCGTTGAATAGGTTAGCAAGTACGGAAAGGAAAATGGACAAAAGCTTCGAGTATGGTAAGACATACTGTGAGAAGATGGATGACTTTCTGAAAAAAGGGTATATTCACAAACTCACCAAGATTTGGTATCTTCCACATTTTGGTATTATTAACCCAAATAAACCGAACAAATTTAGAATTGTGTTTGATGCTTCTTCAAAATCAAATGGCATCAGCTTGAAAGATTGCTTAATGACAGGTCACGATTGATATAATTCGCTCTATACAATTTTGATTAATTTCAGGATTAAGAAATATGCTTTCACCAGTGATATCAAAGAAATGTTTTTACAAGTGAAAGTTCGCCACGAAGATTGTCCAGCTCAAAGGTTTCTATGGCGTGGACTTGACAGAAATAGAGAACCCGATGAATATGAAATTAGAGTAGTTTTCTTTGAATCATCAAATGGCCCATGCCTAGCGCAGGAAGCGAAGAATCGAAATGCTCGAGAATTTAGCGAGAAATTTCTAGCAGCAACGAAAGAAATCATTGAACATCACTATCAGGATGATAACTTAGGTAATGCAGATTCCATCGAGGAGGGCAAGAAACTCATTGATGATATTATATATGTTCATTCAGAAGGTGGATTTACCATATGTAACTGGATCTCTAATTCAACTGAAATTCTCAATCATATCAATCCCAAGTTGAGACTATTTGAAGAGAAAAACTTTCAGTCAAATTCGGAAAATGTAACTGAAATAATTTTAGGTGTTTTTTGGAATCCCTTCAGTGATACTTTTACATTTCAAACAAAAGTTTCGGAAGGAAGAAAGGAATATATTTTCTTTTCTTCTGATAGAATTGTTATTCCAACTCCAACCCCAGACCATTTTTCAAAATGGACAAAATTGTTGAGAGCAACTGGCTGGATGCTCAGATTCATAAATAGAAGGAAATAAGGAATTGAAATGGAAAGGATTCCCAAAAGGCACGTTAATTTGAAAAAAAACTCAAAGAATCTCTTCACAAAAGTGGAAGAACTAGAAAAATGGGAAATTATGTCAGCAGAAAAGCTGTTATATAAGAAAATTCAATTAGAGACATTTTCCGAAGAGATCAAATGTTTGGATGATGATGTTCTGAAAAAAAATCAGCAGACTTTATTCATTGCCTTGTACTATGGATGAAGATGGATTACTTCGCTTACGAGGAAGATTAGACAATATGGTGGATGCGCGGGAATATTTCAGGAACCCAATAATTTTGGACCCTAAACATAAAATTACCAGACTCATCATCCATCATTACCACGAGCAAGTCCATCATCATAGACAAGAAGTTGTTGTCCAGAATTTAAGACAAAAATTTTGGATTTTACGTATTAGACAAGCAGTTAAGTCAGTATGGGCACATCGTCAAACATGTAAAACTCGAAGAGCTACTCCAAATATACCAATTATGGGACAACTGTCACCTTGTCGACTTGAGAGAACAATACGACCATTCATCAGGAAAGGGGTAGATTATTTTGGGTCGATAATGGTAACTGTCAAGAGAAGTCATGAAAAACTTTATGGTGTAATTTTTATCTGCATGACCATCAAAGCTGTACATTTAGAAATTGCTCATGATCTTTCCACTAATATTTTCATAAATGTTTCGAGACAATTCGGGTGTAGAAGAGGATTTCCACAAGAACTCTACAATGATAATGGATCCAACTTCAGATCAGCACAACGTGAACTCCAAGAATCGTTAAACAGTCTGAACCAGAGAGAGATAAAAACATTTCGCTCACTGAAGAATATATCTTGGAAATTTAATCCTCCATGCTGTCCAAATATGGGAACCTGGGAACGTCTCATCCAGATTGTTTAGGAGATGTTACAAACCAAATATCCTCAAGAATATGTTCTACGAACTATTCTAGCAGAAATAGAGAATATAGTGAACTCACGACCTCTGACACACATTTCTCTGGACTCTAGCGACTCTGAACCACTCACACCAAATCATTTTCTAATTGGATCTTCTTATGCTGCAATGTCTTGCGTTGACTTGGAAAATGAAAATTTTAACCTACTCTCAAAATGGAAAGCAGCCCAAAAACTAGCAGATATATTTTGGCTGACAAAACGAAGCAAATGGCAACAAGAAACACCAAGTATTCGAAAGAACGATATTGTTCTCATAGTTGACCCCAATGGTCCAAGAAATCATTGGCTCAAAGGAAGAGTTTTGAATTTGTATCCTGCGAAAGACAACCGAATCAGAATAGTCGACGTTCAGTTAGCTAACGGAGTCATTTTAAGAAGACCTGTTTCAAGACTTTGTGTGTTGGATGTGAAAAGAAGACATTCTTTCATTTAAAGCATCGGTAACTTTCGATGTCAATGATAGAACAGTACCTTGAGTTTATACGTTTTCCCTGTATCCAAATTGGCTATTTGATATAATTTTATATTTAGTCTTTCTAATAATAATTTCAAATATTTATGATAAGTGGGTTACTAAGGATTTAGGACGATAATTTGCAATTATTGATGTATACCCCTTTTTCAAGATTGGTGTAAAGACCGATTTTTTTCAAATCAGGATATACTCCTTCTCCGATACACCGATTAAAAATATGGGTTAGATTAGAATATCTTCAATGTAGACTGATATTAGTTTTATAGATTTCGATTTTAAATCATCACACTGTTATTGCTGTTGTTATTCTTGAGCTGTGGAATTGTATTTTTCATTTCCCTTGAGTCAATCGGTTCAAAAACGAATGAGTTCAAAATGGATTACCTTTTTATTTCCCCCATCGAAAGATGGGGAAAGAGACGTAAAAAGCTGCAGCGTTTTCTGGAGACTTGGAAGAAATTATAGTCAGACGTCTCTCAAGAACAGTTGTGAAATATTTGGTCAATATTAGACATTCTGAGAAATTAAAAAGTTTGAATAGTTCAGTAATGAATTCAAAGTGGAAAGAATTATTTGAATTAAACGTTATTAAAGATGATCTGCCACTATGATCTCTTTTCACAAAAGAAAATACTTGTCAGTGACCATCAGGGATATGAGGTTTCATAATATAAACAAAATCAATTTATCAAAATTTCAGCATACATATACAGAATATGAATAGATCTCATATCATTTTATCATCGTTCCACTTCAATATTTTCCTGTATGTTGTTCTTTTTCTACTCAAACATACTTCACGGGACCATAATTTTCTCCAGGCTTTTTGTTCAGTTTTTGTTCTATATCGTCTCATCAGTTGAGCCACAGCTTGGTGCTTCTTGCATGTGTTCTGGAATGGTGAGCAAATTTAGCTATCGGATATCTGCTTCTACGTAGTACTGCGCATTATGGTGTATGTATCCGTACAAATATATGACTCTGATCTTTATAGTATCACCAACGGAACTTTTGAAATATCGCCCTTTCGTCGTAGAGCCCCTTATTGAAGTAATGTGGAGCTCTGCCGTGTTGGATATCCTCTTCTCTAGCCGAATGTGGCACCCTTTATGAAGCCTGAGATAATCAAATAATCTGATCCTAAGTCTACAATTGACTTAACAACCCTAAATGGTTTCCCTGTAACATCAGATCGAAAGCAAAACCTTTCCGGTTCTACAACCACTGATCCCTGGAAACAAACCAGGGAAACTGAATGATGCCACCAGAAAACAACTTAATGACCCCCTCAAAATGCCTCCAGAACCTGCATCATAAGAGGCAATGAACTCCATCCGCGAAGACCCAAACCAGAGTCTAACAAACCTATACAGTTATTGGTAAATTTTTTGTTATTTTCCACCGATTCAAGTGATTGTTGGTATCTCAGATTGTTTTATGGTGATTTGGTGGATAGTATTGGAATTTGTGGCGTAATATGAAACCACTTCTCTCAAAATGCTGGATGAGAAACACAATAATTAACGAGACCACAAAGGTACAGCACATTTGGAGAATGCGGAAAAATGCGGAGAATTCACAAGAATTATATGCAAAATTTCTCCCTAGTAGGAAGTAGAAACTTCTAGAGGAATATGATGTATTCAATAGATGGAGCTAAAAAACAAACTACCTTCAAGAAAATCTTGCAATATGATATTGAGAAATACAAATTTCATAATAATTATAGCGAACGAGATAACCAGACATAACCTCATTGTGGAATTCGAAAACGTACAGGTTATCAAATCTAGGATGAGACTTGATAATTTTCATTACCTACGCATTCCGTAGACCATATCGAAATTAACAGAGCTCTTCTTACATTCAACAAGGTGTATATATTTCAAAATTCAGTCAAAGATATAAACGATATTTTTTTTGCCATAGGTAATTCGCTCAATAGAACAAAACTCGTCAGACAAAGAAGTCGTACGAAAGGATGATTCTTTCAATCTTGATCTTTTGATTAGGACATAGTCTTTTACCTCATTCTGAAATGAAGCATGTTCCTGAAGTACCTAACTTCTAATTCAGTTTCAAGAAAAGGTATAAGTCTATACTCCAGATCACTAAGCCTAAGGATTAAGTGGGGAAGGGGAAAAAATACCAGCGTGGTCCAAACAGACCTGGCTGGTATCTCAATCGCCACAAAAGAAATAACCAGGAAACAAATTTCTGGCAAAAACGTACCAATCTGCACTAATAGCAGACAAGCCCTATTAGCCTTGAACAGACAACGTGTTACCTCAGTGTTAGTACTAGAGTGCCACCAAGATTTAGCCAAAGCCTCGGTAGATAATAACATTATCTTGAGGTGGGTTAAAGGGTACGACAGGAGTAAAGGTAATCATATACAGTGGCACATACGGCCTGATGACTTCGACAATTGCGGAACTAGCCAAACGTTACACCCATACTCAATCCCTAAAGAGATGGGATGAAATCAAAGGATGCAATCTTGCCAGGATCACCCTGGGCGACCCTGGGAAGATGTCGCCGAAGAAATATTTGGCGATGGCTAGGAAAATCTACGCTTAACAGTAGGATTTCTGACTGGCCACTGTTAACTAAAGAAACACCTCCACAATATGAGGCTACAAGGACACACCTCAATGCAGGATGTGTGAACAGGAAGATGAAACTGTCAGGCATGTCCTATGCGAATGTCCGGAGTTATCGTCAATAAGAGAGTGTGTGTTCAGCGAGTCTTGGCCTACACCTGCCGATATAAAGGAGATGTCTCCCAGAGACCTGTCCACCTTACTGGAAAGGACAGTATGGACGATAACCTAAAAGGACAACTCCTTGGGAGATTGTACAATGTATCACATGTGCCTAAGTGTTGTGCGGTAGTGCTAGTAGTTCTGATTATTGTAGTCCTTGGTGGAATGATGTCCTGTTTACTCTTTAATCTCAATGATCACTTACCCCACGGTGTGGGGAGTGGTCACTGGTTGAGTCCTCCTGACTGTGTCGAAGCTTTGGAGACAGGGCTCGACCAGCTTACCCTTCAGTGGAAAAAAAATAATGATAATATGTTCGTTATCAATGAGTAATCAATTATTACATTTCCCACAAGAAAATATGAAGCGGATGAGTGGCTAATTGGTTCAAGTCAGGAAAGAAACCACTTCCCACCCACCAGTGCCAAAAAATTATAAAAATTAAAATTTTACAGAAATATCAGCTGAAATAAATGTAACACTTATGAAATGGACGTCAGAATGAAAAAAAAAATAGGAGGAGGTAGATCGAAAATAAAACCAACTATAAGAAACATAATTGCTTGCTCAATAAATGTTATAATGCGATTTTATTTTGGTCATATTCAAAAATCTGTGCTCAATTTTGTTCAGACTATTGCTGAGTAGAGTTCATCTCTTACATTCAAATTATATAAATTTGCTATATAAATATGGTGGCATTTCTGTGAAGTGAATTTTATGTGATAAACAAGTTAAATGTAAAACTCTACGTTGTATACAGGGTGTAACTAAATAAGTGTAAAACATTCAAGGAGGTGATTCTTCATCGAAAAAAAGATAGGATCTTTCATATAAAGAAATTTCATTGGAGCATCCCTTGTTAAGATACAGCCCCTTCAAAGGGGTACATAAAATTTGTATAACAATTTTTTTCACAAGCACTAAAAAGTAACAATTTTTAAATTAACCTGACGTTTTGTACTACCAAAAAGACACTTAGCCAGAAATTCATTTGGTTTACCCGATGTTTGTAAGGGGTGGAAAACGCAACCCCTAAAATTTATTTCCAATGTAACTTATTGTCTTATTATTTGTTCTGATAGCCTGTTCTATTCTAAACAAAAAATGTCTCTTGGGTTTTTTGCCCAAAATAAACCAGTTCGCAGCAAAAAATTATTTTAGGAACAACTACAGAGATACATCCTCATAAATGCGAAAATACGAAACTGATCTATCTAGTATAACGCTATTAGCGATAGTGACAATTGAATTGGTATGACGCTGTCAGTTTGTGAATTTTCGAAATTGAATTAATACTAATTGTGTGTTGTTGTTCTGTTCNTGCCCCATCATCAGTACCGGGCATGGCCACTTCAGAACAGTGTGAACCGTCTGAGTATCATCTATTAAAATAAGATATAAGGAACACTTAGCACACTTGAAATATGAAAGACCTGAAAACCAGCAGTCGGCCATCGTATTTTGCAACAAAACCACTTCATAGACTTTAGTTCATTAAGATTAGTTAGACAAGTTAACAACAACAGGCATCTAGATGCCTGTGAGAATGTAGAAATAAGTAAACATGATAATATTATGATTAACGATGGTGGACCAATACCTAATAGTATACCATATAGCTTGTTAAAATAATATTTTATTTATTAGATGTACCTTACTATTACATAAGGACACATTGTAAAATCAATTTAAGACTAGTAGATTAGGCAATATGTGAAATTAATTTTATATAGCTTAGAATATTTCAATTATTAGTTTACTTGACTATTACATAAGGACACATTGAAAAATTAATAAAGAAAAGTAGATAAGGTAAACGCAGGTGCCTAGAACCTGTATCTATTTATGGGACACCTGTATGGTATAAGTAAGGATAGCTTTGTGAGTATGATTAGTTCAATCTTCCTTTTGAGGATGATCACTTGGTGATCGAAATACGTGTCGAGGTATTAAAATAACGGTTTGATGTGGGGGAAAAACTCCAGTAATATTCATTACTACACCAAAGGTTCCAAACAGTGCATCACAAAAATGAAGGGTGTCTCCAGAAAGCTCCAATATATATTTATACATCGTGTCACACAAAAAGTTTGCGACATATGGAAGTTTTTTTATTAGATATTATGAAAATTTAACTTCGCAGTAAGTTTGTGCTTGAAAAATTAGTAGAAAACAGCATCTTACTTTTTGTCAATTGCTACCTGCCAAATTTGACATTTTTTTCGAAAATTCTCAAAAAATCAGTTTTTCTGTGAATTTCGAAAAAGAGCTAAAAAAAATGTTGCTCAGTTTCCAATTTCTCACTTGGACTTGGACTATCTACTGTCACTGGGTTGGCAGAGAAACTGTGAGAAGAATTTTGCACAAAAATGAATTCCATTCCTATAAACTGAAGTTCATACACACTCTCAAAGAAAGAGATTTCGATATTCGAGTGGAATTTTCATTTTGGTTTCAAGGTGAGAGAGAAAATAATAACGCATTTCACTAAAGGATTTTATCTACAGACGAGGCAACTTTCACGTCGAACGGAGTTAGTTCCCAAAATTGTCACTGATGGTCTAACAATAATCCAAATCTGGTATTAGGGTGTATTCATTCAAAACAAATGTGTGGTGTGGGTTATAACAGAACCAAATAATTGGACCATATTTTTTTAGAGAAAATTTGAATGCAGACATGTACAGAAATTTCATTATAAATTAGTTGTCTGAAGTTTTGGATAATCTGCATTTGGATTCTTCTTCCATTCTGTATCTGTTTATGAATGANGGAAAAACCTGCAGCACCACATCATCTGAAGATCTTGATCTGCCAATGCCCTCTCTCTCATAAAACAAAATGTGGGGTGTCTCCAGAGGCTCCAATAGCTTCAATACATCGCCAGAACACTTCGTGACACGACTATCGTCAAACTTAGGCCAGTTCGTTTCGTCTTTGACCAAGGCGTAATAATGACCAAATTCAACGCCAGAACCACAGTGAACAATGACTGCATGAATATTGAAATAGTGGTCTGTTAGATTGAAATGTTCATCTATTTCGAACCTTCCAAATAGTTTCTTGCTTCCGTCAGAGGTTGAGTCTAGTTTGAAGATCATCAGTGTTATTATTAGATTGACTGGTGCATCAGCTATACTTATTTCTTCATAACAGTCAGTTATTTTAGCGCATGTTTGGCAAAACAGTCGATCATCACCTGTTAAATATTCCATTTTCAGATGATTTAACAATAAGCTTTGCACGGACTGGTTATTAGTCATATTTGAATGAAGTTCCAGAAATTCACATAATTTTTCCAGCAAAATATTTACACACAAGACGAGATGGACTGTACGGAATCATTCAATACAGAGCGGTCAGGAGTATTGATTTTGCTATTGTTCTGCTCACGAAGAGTATTTAACAAGAACCCCAAGAATTCGGAACAATCCTCTTTTTGTCCTAACGAGTATCTAGTGGACTTCAAAGACTCCAGGAAATCGGTGGGAGGGAAATATGTTACATTCTTACGAAACTGCAGCTGCATGAACAGGTGTTTGAGTTTGATGAATAAGTAGGAAACATTCCCGTTCTCCTTCATCATTAAAACCTCGTTCTTGAAATTCTTTGTCATGAACAACACTTGTAGAATGCTATTCATGTAGCAAGTGTTTCCTAAATCATCCAATCCAATAACTGATATTGAAAGAGTATTCTGTTATTCATTTCAGAATATCCATAAGAATCCAGAAAGGTGTTTCACTTTTGTAAAAATCAGAAGAGTGTGCCGTTAAACTTTCATCAACATTTCAAAATGGGTCCTAAATTCTTCATGATATTATATCACATGGTTCAGTGGACCTCAATCACTTTTCCGATAGGCACAATTGTAAAATTCATTTCGATGAGCGTTTTTCACAGTTCACGAGATAATATGTAACATCATCGCTTTCATGAAAAAGTCCCTATTTAAAAAGTCATAACATTGCTTATAATGATGAAGTCATTGAGAAATTAGGCATAAAAAGCAAACAAAATCAATAGTAGACACTGGTGAAATTTCATAAATTTTGAACTTTCTTAGATACGCCTCAAACAAATTTCAGAGAATCACCTGTTTGAAAATGAGGAAATTGTATCGCATACAGCTAGTTTACATTTCTACTCAATAGAGAATAGTTTGCATTACGGCAAAATTTTCTATTTCACAGTTCTATTGAATGATGTTCAATATCACCTAGCCTCTGTTGGTTCCATAAATTCACGAGAAAAACTGTTCTGACCGTATCTTTTTACACACAGAGATATTGGAAATCTGATTACATATTCCTACTTGAACTATCAGTAAACCATCAAAATACACTGTTTGTACAAATATAAGACGAATTTTTATTTCTTTCAAAAAATACTGATTTTTTCATCAATTTCTATTTTCTTTCCTTCGAAGTAGTCCCGCTCAGATAAATTACACTTGCGCAGGCGTTTTTTGGTATGTCTTTGACCTTTCTCTGCAATTCGGGTTTCATCTTCCCAATCGTCGAAAAACGAACGCCGTTCTTTCATGGGCCTCCTCAATCTTGGAAAAGTAGCAGGGGGCAACTCTATCGAATACAATGGCTGAGGCAAGATTACGCTATTGTTTTCGAATAAAAACTTCAAATTAATACCCTTATTTCATCGCACGATTATGTGGCAAGAACTCCTGATGCAGTACGCCACGGTAATCGAAAAAAACAATGAGCAAAACGTTGACATGTAATGAAACTTGGCCTGCTTTTTTTGGTCTTGGTTCTCCTAGGCTCTTTCATTTTGAAGACCGAACTCTGATTTTGATGTCATGATTATTGACAATTTCTCAAACACCTTGGTGAGATATAACAAATTTCAGGTGTATGAATAAAAATAAGTATTCCTTCCATCCCTATAAGCACTCATCAGGCACTCAATAATGATTGTCTGTCTTATAACCATTAAATTGCAAAAATGCTTAGGAAAATGAAGATTTTAGGTCCGCAATCAAAAGATCAAAATTGAGGGTAGTGCAAGTCGGATAACGACTTGAATAAAAAGTCCTATGTGGCAACTGTGCCACAATTTAACCAGCACAAAACCAGTGCAAATACTCGAATTTGAATAGCATGTTTACTAAATAACAAAGAAAAGTAAACACCACTAAAAAGCCAGTAAAATTTCAGCCGTATCGGAAGCTATTCTGACCAGCTTTTAATTGTTTTTTTGTATGAGCATTTACCAAGTCTTCAATTTTTATTATATTTGTGCTTTTACTGTTATGCTTCCAGTGCAATGACTTCGTCGTATTCCTCAACTTAGTGATTTTCAAGAAGAACCAATCGATCTTTGTGTACTATTCTAAGATGTTATCAGACATGGGCTATAAACCCAAGAAGGCCAAGAACACAGAGCTAGGGCACCGGTGGTCGTAGAGGAACAACAGTGCGTGAGGATCGCCGATTAAGACTTTTGGCTCTTAGGGATCGGTTCCAATCTACTAGGGTAATTGCTCATTAGTGTTTTGAAGAACATGGAAGGACTTTTTTCTTATCATCCCCATTTTATGACAAATAGACCAACTAAAATAATGGAGTATTTTTCCTAAACAGTCTTGGGGGTATTCCGAAGTTTTTTCTGCAACTAAATAGCAAAAGTACAATAATATGATAATTACTTCATTCTTTCCAATTTCATCATTTTATGATAATCNTATTAGCTTCCTGCTCGAGAAACCCTACAAAAATGTTTTATTATAAACTGTGGATATGTCAACCAACCAATATTAACTATTATATAGGCAATGTTTATATAATGAGATTAATATCCCATTAAAATGAATAGGGAGTTACAGGGGCATGAGAGATTTGTTTCATTGATGACATATTTATTTTGTAGAAATTTACATTGAATATTCAGAATGAAAGATAATGAGAGAGAACTTTCTAATGAATACCTCAAGAGTCATAAGAAGAGAGATTTTGGATAATGAAATGATTCGCTTTGATATTTTAGATACTTTTGGTTATACGCAATCAATTGAGCAACCATCTAGGGATCATTCACAACTAGACTTGAAAAAATACTTTCTAAAATCATGGAAATCTGCAAAGGTAATACATTTACCCGAAGTTAACCCACCAAAGCAGATGTGCTGAAAACATCTATATCTACTAATATACATGTGAAAGTGGGTTCCTATTGATGGACTGACACTCTTATACACACGTACAGCTGAAGCTACTGAACCTAGGGCAAGTAGGTCCTTTGTACAGCGTAAATAAGCATCAAGAAAGGGAATCAAGAATTTCCACCCCCAAGGGGAAAGAATACGGGTTTAAAGATTGTACTGAATTTCGTCAGTTTTCAAATTAGAAACCTGAAGTTTGCGGTTAGAAAAATTGTAAGTATTTGTTTAGAATGGTATGTCACGAAACTTAATGTGACAAANACAGCGCGTGAGGATAGCCGATTAAGACTTTTGACTCTTAGGGATCAGTTCCAATCTACTAGGGTAATTGCTCATCAGTGGTTTGAAGAACATGGAAGGACTTTTTTCTTATCATCCCCATTTTATGACAAATAGACCAACTAAAATAATGGAGTATTTTTCCTAAACAGTCTTGGGGGTATTCCGAAGTTTTTTCTGCAGCTAAATAGCAAAAGTACAATAATATGATGTTTACTTCATTCTTTCCAATTTCATCATTTTATGATTATCCATATTACAGATTCCACAATGAAAAAAAATTATATTGATATTTTCGTGTTTTGATTTTCTGAGAAGTACTTACCACCATAGCATTTCCATTACAAAAATCACAAATATTGGGGTGAATATGTCAATGATTTCAAAGGCATAATGGTTCTTAAATGAACGTTTGTTCAATTTGTAACCATTGAGCATTTGTTCAAATTGAAACCATATGAATGAGAGTTCTCAGTGATTCTCCAACTAGTCCAATATTGTTTCAACTGGATATTTTGTATAATAGATTTATAACAGATACGCCACACCTATTTGCGAAACTACTCTCGATTTTGGAGTACAAAGTCAATTTGCCAACTGGTAAAACGTGATACACCAACTCAACAGTAGGTAAGTATCGTCGCTTTCTGGACAGTTATCTCTCACACTGACACTTTTTTTCTATGGGCTACCCTTCAATAACTTCATATCTAAATCTGCCTTCAAAATTAATAATTTTCATCATGGAAGATCATCACAATTTTCTGTTATTAGCATATTTTAATTATTTATTAATATACTGGAGATAATATTTTTAATTACAGTTCACAACTCCGCTCCTAAATATATTATTGAATAGGGAGAGTAACACCAAAAATATTTATGGAATAAATGGAATGCACCAAATTACTGCAGCCTTCCTTCCTCAATTACTCACCCCAGTGGTATCTTATCAAAAACTCATCAATCGATCATGTGGTTTTATTGATTTTCAGAATGTCACCACTTTCCCAACGGGCATCTCGTTCTCGATGGCGCGATGCGCAGTAATTTCAAAGTCTAGGTCGATTCCATTGAGAAAATTTTCCTCCGTCACTATGGAAACAGACTGTTTGACGTCAGCACTCTCTGTGGCATGACCTCAATCGGTGATGCGGTGCTATTACGTCACACAGCAAAACCGGGAAAGTGATTCCATATCCAAAATCGTTCATTTGTAATCAGTTCAGTTGTTTGAGTGTTCTCGGCCTCTCATATTTATATTTGTCTTCCTCTGTTATGAATGAAATATACACCACAAAAGTTTTATAGTTTTATCAGAAACAAAAAAATCGCAGTATTTTGTCAGCCTAAAAGTTTCTCATTTTATATAAAAATACTAGGACAACATGTAAATTTCAATCGAATGTACTCAATAATGAAAACATTTTCACACATTTCTTCACATATTACCATGTATTTTGTCTGTGTTAACGACTTTCCCAAATTCTCGACTTTTTTTACACAGTTTTTTATGACTCCTCGAATAAAAATTATTAATTATATTCGAAAACAATTATCAAATTTGGATCAAATCAAAAGTAGCGTAAATTGAAAAAATCTGACTTAGTTATGGAAAATGCAAATTTTTTAACAAGATACGAATTATCATGAATGTAGAAGACATCACAGTTAGAGGACTGGTCATAAGTAGGGGTCTTATCACCCCTTCCCGGGAACATAGTTCTGGATACCCTGATTAAATCACTTCAACAATAATGGATTCTACACAATTGCATATGCAGATGACATAGTTATCTAGCAGACCGGCAAATTTGTAAACACAATGTGCGATAGAGCGCAGGATGGGCTCAAATTAACAGAAACATGGTGTAAGGAACACTCACTGTCGATCAATCCCAAGAAGACTGAGATGGTCCTTTTCATCAGGAAAAAAGTTTATCGGGCTTAGAACCTTCCGAAATCTTCTCTGAAGAGGTGAAATACCTTGGTAATATCCTCGACAGGAAGCTAACATGGAACACCCTCCTACAAAATAGAGCAAAAAAAGCATATGTGGCTTATGAGCAATGTCGGAAGACAATGGGACACGCATGGGGTCTTTCACCCCGTGTGGTCACCTGGATCTACACTGCAATAATAAGACCTATGTTGACGTACGGAGCTATTGCATGGAGACCGAAAGTTCTACAAGCAACGGCCATCCAAAAATTATATCAAATACAGCGACTGGCTTGTTTAAACATTACAGGAGCCATGAAAACAACACCAACCGCGGCAATGGAATTAATCACTGGTCTGACTCCTCTGGACCTGTACGTTAAGGAGGTTGCGTTAATGGCCATGTTACGATTGCACACGGCTGGTGTAAACCTAGAAGTAGGAATGGGTCGATTGAGGTTGTGCCTATGGCGGGAAGGGCTTACTGCGCAACCTCTGCTGCAGGTAACCAGTGATGCAACTGAACCCAGAATTGTGTTTAATAAACCCTAAAAAATACAAATGAAACAGAAAACTGAGTCAGATGCTACAAATGTTTTTTTCCACATAATTTCAAAGAATTCGGAACCTATCCTTTACTTCCTCCGCAATGCACAATTATCAGTCGCGATCCTTTGATTCACCAGTCCACCCTTTCCTAATTGTGTCGCGAGTGTCATACCAAGTTTCGTCCAAATAGAAAATTTGCCGTTGTTCTTGTCCATATTCAGTTATTCGTTCTAAGTATTTGTTACGCAATTTCACTATTCTTCTGCTTTCCATAACTGCTTATTTGTTTATTATTTTAAATATAAATTCTAGTTTCTCTATCCAATTCTGATGGGTTTTGTCACAGCAGCTCACGTTAAGGCCGGAAGTATTCAATTTCCTCCTTATGATTTCAGCTGTAGTCGTATCAAATGCATCTGAATCTTATTCGCTGGTATCTCTTTTTCGCATTGTTCACCATCACTATTGGAATCTCTACACTGTAAAAAGTCAACGTTGTTATCACACTCGTTATTACTATTAGCACTTGTCCAAGAACGACACATTTTAAACGGATAACAAAAATTTTAAGTGATTATAACTGCAACAATATCGAATTTCAACACTCAAATCGCGATCAGTTCCTAAACTGACCACGACGGCGATAACCATCTCCGCATTCCCCGATTTCTATTCTTCACCATAACATGACTTCAAATTTAATTTTATGACTCTTCAGCCAATCATAAAACTCGATTAGTAAAAAGTATCCAATACGAACCGCCAAGTCTACAGTCCACGAGGTCTAGTTCGCTGCCGGTTTATTTTTATGTATTGGTATTTTTGGCCTTTGAGAGTGCCGCCAACTTTAAATGTTCACAATACCGTTTACTTCGACTATACCTCACAATTATCCGTATGTTCTCAATTTGTCCGAAAAATTAGTACAAATCGGTTAAGTATAGATATGATGTAAGAAAATTGTTATTCGAGAAAATGGTTGAAAAAACGAATGATTGTGTTAATACTCATACGTTATTTCTGTAGAAAGAGTTTTAAAGGTGAAACTTCAAAACTCCTAAACGTAAAAAATATTGTGATTAAACGAGGAGAAGACAGGCAACAGGGTCAATAATGGAATCAAACAAAAATTTTCACCAAAGAACCTCACGAAAAAATATATTCTTTCAATAACTATCAAGTGAACATCAAATAGATCTCGTTTTAGGAATGGTTACCATTGCCAAGAAGAGAGATTAAAAATGGAAATACAAACATAAATTAAATACTCGAAAAACATCCTGTATGTGTTTTCATATACAGGGTGTAACTGAATGAGTGTAAAACATTTAAGGAGGTGATTCCTCATCGAAAAAATGATAGGATCTTTCATAAAAAGAAATTTCTTTGGAGCATCCCTTGTTAAGATACACCCCCTTAAAGGGGGTACATAAAATTTGTATAACAATTTTTTTCACAATCACTGAAAAAGTTACAATATTGAAATTGACCTGACGTTTTGTACTACCAAAAAGACACTTAGCCAGTAGTTCATTTGGTTCACCCCATGGTTTTCCATGGGTGGAAAACGCAACCCCTAAAATTTATTTCCGATGTAAATTTTTGTCTTATCATTTGTTTACCATNCAATTTCAATATTGTAACTTTTTTAGTGCTTGTGAAAAAAATTGTCATACAAATTCTATGTACCCCCTTTAAGGGGCTGTATCTTAACAAGGGATGCTCCAAAGAAATTCCTTTATATGAAAGATCCTATCTTTTTTTCGATGAGGAGTCACCTCCTTAAATAATTTACACCTATTTAGTTACACCCTGTATATCACATTTCGGGTTGAACTTTTCATATTGTCCTTTATTACACTTCATCTGATCATCAATTGATAAGGATTCTGTTTATTTTTCAGATTGAGGGAATTTGAACAGCATGATTGATTATTTCACAGTTCAAATATTTTTTACTGATCCTTACTACATTTACAAAAAATAAGTGAACTGTTGATTTGTTGAAAAATAATTATGGAACGTTTCCAAAAGAAACTACTCGAACACGACTCAGATTCTCAGTGTTTGGCAGACTCCCACTATTGCCAACTCATCTGAAAGATCACTCACCGGATAAAGGCATTTGCTCCGTTGAGAAAACAGATTGATTTGGTCGAACTGGAAAATATTTAGGCCACAATAAAACCTCATGAATTGCAATGGTTTACTCAGGACCTAATTACCTACTCGAATACTTTTCTATTTTTCGAACCGTCATTCGAATATCCAATTTCAAACTAACTTCTGAATTTATAAAAGCAAAGTACTACTTGCACCAGCTCAATCTATAGATTTTTTTCAATAAACAAAAAAAAATACGCCAGAAGATATTGAAAAAAGAGTGTCGATATTTTGATAGTCTGTTATTGCCACGGTAATGCCATAGAAACTATTATATTTTTTTTCTTTTTTTTTCTGGCTCATGTCGAAGAAAATTCAGCATGTTGTTTTTCTCATAAAGCAATAAAAGCAGAAATCAAAATTACTGAGAACAATGAGTTGAAGTTTCAATTATAATTGATGTGATATCAGCAATGAAAACAAACAATTAGGTAAATGTTCTGTGATTGTTAGAGAAAATCTATATTCAATATTCGATGCTAGTAGGTATTTCAAAAAATAGGTATTAGACTATTCATGGACACAAATATTTCATATAAAAGAGCACTTGATTCGAGAATTCTTTGATTATGGCTTTGACAACCGAGTGCAACTATGTGGGAAGATAACGAAATTATGAAATGGCAATATACAAAATTGTCAACAACAGTTGCTTTAAAATATTTCCAAAGCTCACTGTGTTTGTTGGTCGAATCATCATAATATTCGGAACGCTGGGAAGTAAATACTTAGTATCTGGATTTCCTGCATGATGAACTAATTGCTAATTTTTCGATAATCAGGATCGTTTCATGTTACTGACATCAGGACATCAGGATATCATGCCTTTGTCATTATCTTGATCAAATATATCCTAACCGCTATTCACCAAGATTGGATACATTCATTTCAATAAACCTGAAAATATTGAGACATTGAAGTAGCGAATGAAGGAGTAGATTCAGTAAAGAAATCCACCTCATCACCACAGTAATGGCAGACAATGCCATGGCAAATCTTGCAGAAAGTATGTATTCAATCTGAAAATGTTTAAATGTAAGTATCACACCGCCCACTTTGGCATCAGTTGGCCAGTCTTTAAATCAATGGTAAAGGAATAAATGTGTTTATATGCCAGATGGAAATTTAAACAAAAAAATCGACATGTAGGTACCTGACAATTGTTCTTAATTATTATTGTCAACGATTTTATAAAATTTATCCGTTTCATTTCGGAAGCACCGCATATTATAGCGTGTATAATTAATTATATTTCAAGTGGACCTCCTATTAATTTTATAATAACATTCCCCGATCAGTGAATGTAACATGATTTCAGTTAACGACAATTAAAACTTCTGACTACGACTGAGAAACAGCTATATTGATGAGTCCAGTGCCACCTTGTCAAAAACAACAAAAACTTCAACATTCTTTCATATTCCACATTCATGATTTCGTTTCATGTCCAATAACGGTCTCATTCTTTTCGAAACTCCACAATATTCAGAATTTCATACACAATGTTACTGCCATCTATCGGCCAGTAGTGATAGTATAAAACTGAATGACTTGGAGAAAATATTAACAGATTTCATTTTTACGAAATTATTCCAGCATTGCCGGATATACCATAATTNCCCAATTTTGAACCTTGGGGTACCCTGAAGAAGCATGGAATTTGCCTGAGGTATTTCCATCATGCCTAACCACAAAATAATATCGATCCTGAAGATAGCTCCCAAAAAGATTCATGATATTGTCGGATAGTCCAAATCGATATAACTTTTGCAGCAAAACACCATGGTCCACCCTGTCGAAGGCCTTGCTGAAATCCATGAATATTGTGTCCAGTTGAGTTATTTGCTTCGTTAGTATATAATAGCAGATTTGTGTTGACAGATCTGTTGGACATAAACCCGTGATGTTGCTCAACTAAGGCACCTTCTACATAGCCGTACAATTCAGTATGGATTATCTGTGCAAATAGTTTGGAAGGAGCACTCATAATAGATATCGGTCTGTAATTTTGTATATCACGTTTGTTTCCTGTTTTATGAACTGGTGTGCAAATTGAAGTTTTCAATTGCGTCGAAAAGTTAGCATTTTTGATTATAATATTGTGAAGTATGTATATGTGGGTGACGTAACCATTCATGGCAAACCTTCACTATATACGGCGGTATACCATCTACACCTGCAGATTTTTTTGGCTTTAATTTCTTTACTGCTTCATCAAAGTCCGATTCAGTTATAGATGTAATTGAGAAGGTATCGTTAGTTATGTCCTGAAGAATATTAAAAGTTGTTTCATAATTGCTCGCGTTGGTAGAATACACACTGGCAAAGAACTCTGCGAAATACTGTGATGTATCTTTTGGTGGAATTTCCAAGTCAATGTATATAAAATTTTCATTAGTTGAGCTTTGACTTTTCTTTTTGTTAACATAGTTCCAAAAAGTACTGATATCAGTGCTCACATTATGATAAAGCCAAAGCTGACTCATACCTAATGTATTTCGATGTTAATAATCAATATGGTTGGGCAATATCTTAATACCTACCATACGGCGGGTTTGAGTGGATGGACACCAACATTGATATCACAAATGTGCCTGATGATGCCTCAGAAGGTTATATACTAGAAGTTGATCTGGAGTATCCAAACAACCTTCACGATATGCATAAGGATTTACCGTTCTGTCCCGATCATGTGGATCCTAAGACAAAAAAATCTCGAGCCGAAAGTACATCGGATGTGAAACAATTTAAATTGATGGCTACTCTCCAGTCGAAGAAAAAGTATGTGATCCATTACAGAACTCTCAAGCAGGCCTTAGAACATGGTCTCATTTTGAAGAAGATTCATTGTGTTCTAAAGTTCAAGCAGTCCACATGGTTGAAGCCCTACATAGACTTGAACACACGTTTGCGAACTGCTGCTTCGAATGATTTTGAGAAGAACCTATTCAAACTAATGAATAATGCCGTATTTGGTATGTACTATACTATATTCAAAACTCAATTTTTGTCTCATATATATAAATATTTGTTTTAGGGAAAACTATGGAAAATCTGAGAAAGCACACTGATGTTCGCCTTGTAACGAGTTGGAATGGGCGATATGGTGCCGAAGCCAGAATCTCCAATCCTCGGTTCAAGAGTTTGACCAAATAACCCGAAATCGGTCTGCAAACTCTACCTTCGCCATGGCCAGAGATGTAGACCCGCTTCTTTACTATATCTTATTCTTCAATTATAGTTGATTCTAGCAATGCATTTGTGGTTCAGCGTAACACCACTGATGAGAGCTATGGCGGGGTCGAAACAGGGATGTCTGGTGTTGAATCATAAATGGATAATGAAATGATTCGCTTTGATATTTTAGATACTTTTGGTTATACGCAATCAATTGAGCAACCAACCATCTCGGGATCATTCACAACTAGACTTGAAAAAATACTTTCTAAAATCATGGAAATCTGCAAAGGTAATACATTTACCCGAAGTTAACCCACCAAAGCAGATGTGCTGAAAACATCTATATCTACTAATATACATGTGAAAGTGGGTTCCTATTGATGGACTGACACTCTTATACACACGTACAGCTGAAGCTACTGAACCTAGGGCAAGTAGGTCCTTTGTACAGCGTAAATAAGCATCAAGAAAGGGAATCAAGAATTTCCACCCCCAAGGGGAAAGAATACGGGTTTAAAGATTGTACTGAATTTCGTCAGTTTTCAAATTAGAAACCTGAAGTTTGCGGTTAGAAAAATTGTAAGTATTTGTTTAGAATGGTATGTCACGAAACTTAATGTGACAAATCAAATTATACGCGGGCGAAGCCAAGG
>NW_019293037.1:46403-59784 GCF_000500325.1 Leptinotarsa decemlineata | reverse complement strand
TTAACCAGCTGTCGCACCCCTACGAACGACAACCCTCAGAAGTCGTAACTTGTGCGAGCTAAGGATTAACGAGGTCTTACCTTTTAACGTGTGATCCCTAACACGTCTAAATGCATATATGCCCATTAGGGTATGCACAAACGAAAATACATTTGAGTAATTATAATAATAATAATGCGAATTATTCTACTTTGGACCAAGGTCCTTGTCCTTCCACCATATCCACCATGTATAGGAATATTCGATACAAATGAAAGGAAACTTGAATAATATCACAGAAGGAAACAACCATTCCTTAAATGATATTACAAATTTCAGTTACCGGAAGAGACAACTCTTCTCTGTCACAATGACAACATACACCTTTACACATTCATATGATTAGTTGATTTGATCCCAGCTATAGGAACTTCATTTAAATTGGAAAAGGGCTATTCTTAGAACACAATATTTAAAAAAAAAGGTTTTCATTTTTCTACTTCATAATCGAATATTCATCAGTGAAATCAGGATGAGAAGCACTATTTTTCTGTATAAAAAACAATATGGCGCTCATAACAGAAAAAATGTATGATGATTGCCAGAAGACGAAACGTCGGATAGTTAATCTGAACATGAAAACGTGTAGCTGAAAAAAGTATCAATGGAAATGTGTTTTTGGTTTTGAGCTATGTCGTCAAATAACGCTAGAAAAAAATATAACCAAAAATTTCGATTTTCATTTTTTTTCCGGATATTTCTGAAAATACTCGGAATTTTCAAAGTTTCAAAAGAGTATTTTGTGAATCACAACAAACTGCTACTTTCCTTAATTCAAGCTTCGACGTATCTCCTGTAGTTTAGGAGATCCCAATATATGAAGGATCTTTCAGACAAATGAACTATGTAGAGAATGAAGTAGACGAAGAGTACATCCAGCTCACACAATTGCTTCCAGTTCGCTGTTTTTATTAGCAGCATGAGAATTCGGCAATGAGAAAACATTGGCTCCTATCATGGCTGATCTGTTCACGAGCAGATTAGAAATGGAATTCGATACGTGGATTTGCCATCTTCCACACAAATGAGAGTAAGGTAGAAGGTTTAATAGCTTGCCTCAACAACAGATCCTCCTATATAAAATTTACGTGTGAAATTGATATTCTTGGATGTTCTAGTAATAAGGAACACCGATGAAGGTTTAGACTTTGATTATAACTAGCTCTTTCAGATACATTCCAGAAAGCTCACTCCATTGCTCACAACAAAAATGTCGGAATTACATTTTCTTGTCCATAGGCTGATCACATTATATTTGAGCAAAGAAACATATGATATCGAGAAAAAAGTTATCAAAGAGAAAGTTGAAACCTGTATCGTACAAACATAGAAGAGGAAATTAATGGACAGTCTTAGTGAATCTTCGACTTTTCAGAAAATGACTCAAAATTGACAGTTATTTCATACGAATCAAAATACACCGATGTATTGGTTCAATTTGACAATTGAATATGAAAGTGGCTTTCAAAACTATTCGTACACTTCAATAAGTGTTGGGAACCCGTAAGACAAGATAATAGAAAAGTCTTGGATTTGCGAAATAGGCTATGAGAATTGCGATAAGAGTATGTTGATCAAACTGAGCCTACTATAATAGCTCGCTACAAGCAACCTTTTTCACATATTCGATTTCATAGACCAGAGAAGTCCAGTGTTGTTCAACATACTATCAACTCATAGGCAACGGATTAAGAATAACATCGACATTTAGAGATGTATTTTTCCAAAGATTTTTCAAGAATTTAATCTGTTTGACAGAAAATTTATTTTTTCTAGCCTTTACGAGCGCACTATATGATGGAGAAATTAGACCATGTCAGACTATAGGCAGTATCTTTAACAGAAATTGTTACTAAGATAAAATGATATCTAATATCCATGGACATATGTGTAATTCCCAACATATGTGTGACATATGTGTAAGTTCAATGAAGCAACTGTAATTTCGCTTTCATTGGAATAGAACGGAAATTTCATTCGTATCTTCTATTTTTAGTAGATATAATTTGAATATATAATTTGAGAGCTTATCCATAATACATATATCTACGTTAGAACCGACCGAATATTGGCACTTCCGGAAGTAAAAATGCAATGGAGTTGAAACTATTGACTTGTGATTAAAAATTGCAAAAATATTTCCCCCATTTTCCTATTACNTCTGAACATGAAAACGTGTAGCTGAAAAAAGTATCAATGGAAATGACCTATGTTGTCAAATAACGCTAGAAAAAAATATAACCGAAAATTTCGATGTTCAGTTTTTTTCCGGATATTTCTGAAAATACTCGGAATTTTCCCAAGTTTCAAAACAGTATTTTGTTAATCACAACAAACTGCTACTTTCCTTAATTCAAGCTTCGACGTATCTCCTGTAGTTTAGGAGATCCCAATGGTGGGGGTCGAATTTGCATTACCCTGTATAAGCTTGTGGCATGGAGAGATAGCATACGTCAAAAGGTAGTGGACCTTTTGACGTATCCTAGTTATTTTTAAGTGTCCACATACGAAAAACATTAGAATATATGAAGGATCTTTCAGACAAATGAACTATGTAGTGAAGTAGACGAAGAGTACATCCAGCTCACACAATTGCTTCCAGTTCGCTAACTGTTTTTATTAGCAACATGAGAATTCGGCAATGAGAAAACATTGGCTCCTATCATGGCTAATCTGTTCACGAGCAGATTAGAAATGGAATTCGATACGTGGATTTGCCATTTTCCACACAAATGAGAGTAAGGTAGAAGGTTTAATAGCTTTCCTCAACAACAGATCCTCCAATATAAAATTTACGTGTGAAATTGATATTCTTGGATGTTCTAGTAATAAGGAACACCGATGAAGGTTTGGACTTTGATGTATACTAGCCCTTTCAGATACATTCCAGAAAGCTCACTCCATTGCTCACAACAAAAATGTCGGAATTACATTTTCTTTTCCATAGGCTGATCACATTCCATTTGAGCAAAGAAATATATAATATAGAGGAAAAAGTTATGAAAGAGAAAGTTGAAACCTGTATCCTACAAACATAAAGAAGGGGAAATTAATGGACTGTATTCGTGAATCCTCGACTTTTCAGAAAAATGACTCATCAAAATTGATAGTTATTCCATACGAATCAAAATACACCGATGGATTGGTTCAATTCGAAAATTGGATATGAAAGTGGCTTTTAAAAATATTCGTATACTTCAACAAGTGTTGGGGAACCCGAAAGACAAGATAATAGAAAAGTCTTGGATTTGCGAAATAAGCTATGAGAATTGCGATAAGAGTATGTTGATCAAACTGAGCCTGCTATAATACCTCGCTACAAGCAACATGTTTCACATATTCGATTTCATAGACCAGAGAAGTCCAGTGTTGTTCAACATACTATCAACTCATAGACAACGGATGAAGAATAACATCGACATTTAGAGATGTACCTTTCCAAAGAATTTTCAAGAATTTAATCTGTTTGACAGAAAATTTATTTTTTCTAGCCTTTACGAGCGCACTATATGATGGAGAAATTAGACCATGTCAGACTATAGGCAGTATCTTTAACAGAAATTGTTACTAAGATAAAATGATATCTAATATCCATGGACATATGTGTAATTCCCAACATATGTGTGACATATGTGTAAGTTCAATGAAGCAACTGTAATTTCGCTTTCATTGGAATAGAACGGAAATTTCATTCGTATCTTCTATTTTTAGTAGATATAATTTGAATATATAATTTGAGAGCTTATCCATAATACATATATCTACGTTAGAACCGACCGAATATTGGCACTTCCGGAAGTAAAAATGCAATGGAGTTGAAACTATTGACTTGTGATTAAAAATTGCAAAAATATTTCCCCCATTTTCCTATTACCAAAACTTCCTAAAGAGGTACTGACCTGTAGTTTTGAAAATTTAGTGAATCTATACCCGATCTTATCTGTCTTGTCTTTATCAATACGAAAAATTATACTGACTAATTAGACTCTTCAGTAGTTTATATTACGTAGTAACTTTTCGAGGTGAACTTTTTTGTTTACCTTTTATTAAACTTACAGTATTACAGTAAATTCTCTATTGATTCAACTTTTTAAATTTTCACATGTTGTAAGATTATACACCCTGTAGGAAAAAACATAATTTTCACATTTTGAAAACAACCCTAACTTAGAAAATATTTTGAATGAAATTAACACATGAAATGTTCCTTGAATTGAAATAATTTTGTGAAGTATGAAAGATGTTTCATAAAAGATGTTTCAACTGAAACTCATTTGAGGTAGGACATCTGAGACGTCTCAGAAACAAATGTATGTTGTTAACTGGGCAGAAACTGGTAGAGTCTATGGGAAACATCGGATTCTTTTTAGAAAAAAAAATTAATACTGAATCATTTAATGTAGTTTCAACAATCAGTTAAAATACTGATGTATTTGACATCAACACTGTAAGATGAAAATAATAATATCACTGAAAATTAAGAAATTTGTTGTTTATATTCGTCGGGTTTTGTTGAACTATTCCCAACCAAATTTTTCAATAATTCAATTTGCAAGTAAAATCGAAATATATCAAATATCGAGTATAACTATTTTTTATGCCTTTTGTTGTCATTATTTGACACAAAAATTTTCGTTCATCAGTTACACGGCGATACCCACGAGAAATACAATTACAGATTTTTTTGTTTGTAGTTGTCAAGGTGAATTGTACTTGAACGACTCCAGTCGATTTTGTTCAGTTGGTTTCTGATATGCCGTATATTAATTTCAGCTTCTTCAGCTGTGTTCAGCCATATCCATAGTGAATAAACTAGATAAATTGAATTTAGAAACCTCGGCGTGAGAAAAATCTATTGAAAACACTCTCACCAGAAAAAGCTGTTTTTCAATACTCGTTTCTCTAACAAAGTTATCATCATCAGGAGATGAGTATTATATTCATGTTCGTTTTCATGAGTCCTAAACTGTAATATCTTAATGAATATTTATTCAATTTAGTCGAAAAAACGCCCCATTTGGATCAGTGCATTTTTGCAAACGTAGCACAAGTCAAATAATTCCATCAGCATAAAAATTGGGTGCTCTGTTTGGCTCGGTTGCAGATACTAATAGTGAATTACACCAGCCGTTTGCCACCATATAGTACCCAAGGTCTTTTTTGGAGGGTTTTCGCCTTTGGGAAGTGCTCGGGTTGTTCATCGGTGTCCAACCACTGTCCTGAAATCTCCTGTTGTCGTAGAGGATCCATTTTTTATCACATGTGACTATGCGATCCTAAAAAGGATCGTTTTGGTTGCACAAAAGCGAAGAAGAACAGACTTCGAAACGTGAAAATTTCTGTTGATCGTTCAAATCGTGGGGCACGCACTTTTTGAGATTTTTTGACCTTTTCAATACGTTTTGAATAATTAAAAACCGCATAAGAGCTAACGACCAGTTTTGCCGAAATCCCACGCATCGTTTGTGATGGGTCAGTCTCCATCAGGGTTCTCAAATCCTCGTCTTGGATTACTGTAGGTCGACCACTTCAGAGCTCATCTTCGAGGCTAAAATTTTCGGAATGAAATTTCTCAAACCAATTTCGATGAGTGCGTTCAGTAAAACTATGATTGTCAAATGTCTAGTTAATTTTTCGAGCTCTTACTGCAGCGCTTAAGTTCACTTTGAATTTGTAGAGAAAAATTGGCCGGAAATCGCTAAACAACATCATATAGTAATAATCTGACAAGAGTCAAAAAAATAAAAATTGGGAAAAATGAACAGTATCAATGTATAGAGTACAAATTTTTATACATGAAGCTCCAAATATACATGACATTAAAACGAACAAAATAACTTTTTAAACAACCTCATGAATGAATTACGAGTATTCTGTTATTTCCTTATTGTTATTTTCCACATAGTATACCTGATCTACTTTTTTCCTACCTGTGATTCCGTACTAGTGCAAACAATGAGCGGCAGATATGGGACCTTATCGATTTCTAAACTTTCGAAAGATCTAAAAACTTGTTATCATGTCCGGTCTCAACAATTTCAAGTATTTCATCCATGATCCAAGCTCAACATGTCATTCTCTATGGCATGTTGAGCAACACTGGACTTGTCTGGTTTATAAAATCAAATATGTTCTTTGTAGCGTGCTATTATAGTCCCCTTAGTTTGACCAACATTTTTTTTATCAATCCTTACAGCTCATTTCGTAAATCTCTCGGGTTGCCCTAACACTTGTTGAAGTGTATACGAGCAGTTTTGAAAGCCAATTTTATATCCAATTTTTCAAAAATTTCAACCAATCCGTTGGTGTATTTTGGTTCGTATGGAAAAGGCGAGGTTTCAAGAAGGCACTATCTAACTTTTCTCTTTCCAATTAACGTATCCACTATGTTTAAAAGATACTCATTAGAGCTTGTCAAATCTAGGAAGAGACTTGATAATTCTCTCTCTCTCTCTCTATCTCTTGCTTTCATAGTCTTTTAACGAACGCACATCTAGTGGGAGGGACTGTAACGGAATTCAGAAAGCTTTTCCTACATTTGACAAGCTCTACTTTCAGCTATTCTCTTGATATCCCAATATCAATGTTATTAATCTTATTCTGTCGAAAAATGCAAATGTCCATGAGATAAATAGTAGAGGCATGCATTGGCAGAAAACAGACATTTTCAACATCTGATTCAATTCACGTTTTCGTTTGTCCAAAGTTTTTTGAATTAGTGTTCTGTAAGGTATTGAGATTATGTCAATTCCATAATTATACAATTCAAAAATTATTCATTATTGTCTGAAATTACATGGATTTTATTTTTACACGACAACCGGGCGACCAATGAACAAAAATAAGAGGTCCAAAGAATTTCGATCCCTTAGTGATCAAGATGAAGATGTTTAATCTCCCTCTTGAAGTGATCAAGAGGAGGATGTTTTAATCTTCACGCCGGTTGGAGGCCGGATGTCCACGCGGGAGTGCTAAAGTGTAATAATTATATAATACCTATTCCCATTAACGCCGGTTGGAGGCCGGGTGGACCGGATGTCCACGTGGGAGTAGGATTGCAATTAATAATCTTTTATGAAAAAGACGTAAAATTTATACGTATGTATATGTCCGCCGTAGATAGACGTGCCTTTCAAAAATAATAAATTGGAATAATAAAAATGGGTTGCAGTATTGCGTAAAGCAAGACTTCTGCACTCCCTGGACAAAGTTTTTATTATATTTTTAATATAATAAAAAGAGTACTGGTAATAATAGCGCAACCTGGAAGCTGGGACCATAATTGAGCTGAAGAAGAAGAAGAACTCCTTTATAATATCAGCATGTTGTGTCAAAGCTATTTTCCGTATTTGTTGATTGCGGTCTGCAGGTTTTCATGTCAGACGTTTCGTCTACGACTGCGGTAGACACAGGCGATGAGGCAACGGAAGAAGTGCTTCGGTTGTTTTAAACTATATCGGCGGCGATAGAAATCCAGAACTATAGAATAATTTCAACAAAAGGAAAGAGGAAATCAATAAAGTTCAGCTAGCTGCACTTAATTGCACAAGTATCAGTATGCGATGAGATAGAACTGAGGCTCTAAATAACGAATGTAGTAGTATATTCTGTGGGGACAACTAAACTATATCCATTCAACAAAAAAAGTAACCGAAACAATGATAGATGCGTGAGTGAAATGAACAAGCCTTCTTACGCTGGTCAATCAGATTTGACTGCAATCGGCTGACTCTTTGCATGATAATGTTTTGGAGCACTCTGTTGCTTGGTTGGACATAGTAAAGAGCACTTCGCCCGTTGCCTCATCACCTTCGGAAACGTCTACCGCAGTCATAGATTAAACGTGCATATCATGACCAACACACTCGGAAAATTACTTTGACCGTGAAAGTTTAGACGCGTATTAGCATATCATTAAAAAACACCCTGTGTTTTATATTGCATATTTATTGCTTATTTCTTTTAATATTTTTGATATTTAAACTTGTTTGACTAACTCGTCATAGTAATTTCAATACATCATCCATTCAATCTTTTTTATTTATTTTGAAGAAGTTCAATCCTCTAACATTCAAAACGCTAATGTTTACATTCATTTTGAATTCAATCGCTTTTGTCTCTGATTCACCCTAATATTTACGGTTGTTTTATTAGTATCGAGGTTAATACCTCATTGAAACAAGAGCGTATTAGTTTATAGGTTAATTTGGGATTTCACGAGGGATATACGATACTAGTAGGTATATATTCGAATTTATGAACGGAAGATGAAACGAGAATGTGTTTACAAAAGATTATTTTTGGAGTTTTCTTTGGTCAGATTACAGTTGAATAGCACCTTACGTAGGGATTTCAAATTCGTAATTTTTGAAACTCCATCTGATCCAGTTGACTGATTTAACAGTGATATATGTACATGAAATTGTCAATTTTGATAATCAATGATCAATGAATCGTTTTTCTGAACGAATTGAAGAAGATATTTTCTCAATTTTTGGGAAAGAAAGGTTTTGGCTTTCTATTTCTCCATCTTGATTCAAAAAATATGGGAATCCTCCAAAAAAAGGAAAAGAGCAATCTATTAAAAAAATTACTTTGGGAAGAAACAGATTCCCTCAATTCTGAATTTTTTAATCGCCGGATCTGTCTCTCATACAATGTAGTATTATTGCAAGACCGAGAGAGCGTTTATATAAACAAAATTCATCGGCGTGTTTTGAAAGATGCAAAGTCAGATATATCGTAGCTGAAAACCGCCCAGGTTATAGATATGTGCCCATCAATATCCCAGCCTTGACATCGTAAGTTTTATCAATTCAGCGAAATAGGTTTTCTGGTGACCTCCGTCGCATGTGGGCGACTGTTCAGAAGAACGGTTTGAGGAACGGGGAAGGCTTGCGAGAGCCACGAAGAGAGTCGTACACGTGAGGCTGAGGGTGGTGGCCTAAATAGAGAAGTTATTTTGTTTCTAAGCGCGTGGTGCAAAATTCAAGGAAAATCGTTAGCGAAAACGTAAGCCGGTATTTTGTGGAGGAAAATAAAAGTGTTTGTGTTGAAGACACACCGGGTCAACGAAACCTATGGTTGACTATGAACCACCAGAGAGGCATTATGCCGGTGTTTGTTTTTTTATATACTAGCCAGTTGATATTGAGAGAGATAGTTAGTTCACATATTATTTTGTCTGAGTTCACTTCCTACTCGCAAAGAGGTTATATAATTGTTGTGTTCCTAGTGTGGGTTGTTCAGCTAGAGTTCAGACTTGAATCGAAAAAGAAAGCAAATTTAAAGTTATACACCACTCTCCCTGAAGTAAAAGTAAAACTGAAAGTATTTTGTACTGAGTTAAAGCGTTTTTAGTTGTTTAAGAGGTTAAATTAATAGTAAATAGCACAGTCAAATTGGTGACATTTTCTTTGTTAATTTTTTTTTATTTTATAGAATTTCACATTCTTAAAATAAGATTTTACACGTTGCTTTTTTTGTTTGTCCATGGAATTGTTGTTTTACTCTTCATACTTTATATTTGAAACCTCGAAAATTTATTTTCTTTTGGACTGAGAAAAATACCATCCTCGTACAGTAAGATGAAGTTGAAAAAGGAAAAAAAAAGATTAGAGACCTCTTAGCCAATTCATGAAGAAGAGAATATAAAGTGAAAAGAATTTAAACTGAGATTAAAATTCAGTTAGAGCATATTCGGTATCGTACTGGAACCATATGATGAGAGAAAACTATAAGTATGTATACCAAATGATCAGGTTTCAAAAATACATCTTCTTAGTGCAAGAGGCCGAATTCAAGCCTCATCCAAAATTGCTTAACATCCAAAATTTGATGTGGAAAAATCCGCATCTGGTACAGCTGTCAAAGTTAATAAAAAAAATGAACCAGAAAGAAGCATTTATTACACTTGTGACAGCTGAGTGGGATTCCACGAGGATTTCTCGGTTAAGAAATGTAATTCCACATATCAGCCTTTTTTAGTGTTTTACATTTACATTTTTGTAGTTATTGCATTGTGTAGCAATTCTGGTAATGATATCTGATTAAATTTCGTAACGAATGTTTGGAGTACAAATTGAATAGGAAGAAGTGTTTATTGTATGATTCAATGGTCACGTGAAAGTTGTTTCGAAACTAATTTTTTTTTTGTGTAATTCAATGTTTATATGAAAGTAGTTTTTTTGAAAGGGCATTTCTTCCAGTTTGTGACTGAAAGTTACTTCTTTGGATGATCTACATATCTATGTAGAGTTTATTTTTGAAATTGATTTCTTTCTTTCTATATCTTTGGAAGATTTCCACTTTTTTGTGTGAAGATGTAGTAGAAATCCAAAACCTTTCTTTCCGGAAAATTGATCTCTCCTAAAAGTTCAACCCTTTCGGAAACTCATATATGAGATATCAGAAACTGATATCCCAAATAACCAAAATCAAGTAGAGTCATCCAGATGAGGTACAACTCAAAATGACAACAACAAAAATGCCTGTAATGTATTCCTTGTGCACAAGATGCATAAAATATCCCTGAACACTTGGATTCCGATATTTTGTTAAAATATCTCGACCTCCGGTACTTTTGATAAATGAATAATAAAAGAGATCCAGTTAATTTCAGCCTCTCATTCACAAAGCTGCTGAGTACACTTGAAAGTGACATTGCTTGACAATATCAAATTGGTACTTCAGTGTTCAATATTATTCACATTCGTGAATAAATTGATTGATATTAAGTGGAAGATTTTTTACAGTATGGTTCATAAATTGAAGATCTGAATAAAATACGAGCTACAGATTTTAATTCTTGCTCCATCTATCTTTATGTGTATAAAGTTGGTTCAATCTCATTTATCGCGTGGAGAGTTTTTGAGAAAACAGAAGCAATCGGTTTGAACACCAGGGTTCCTATGCATCTTTTTTAATGAACGTAAATTATTGTGTCAAATAATAACAATTGACTAACAGGGCTTCTTCACTAATTTAGACCTTCACTAATTCAGATCAATTTTGATAGATTTAGGTCTATAACTGAAAAAACACATAGAGGTGAATTATTCATGGAAAAAATGATGAAGTATTTTCAGTTATGCTGAGTCTTACCTGTCGATCCTTGAGTATTGTGAAGTGTAGGGATGGATTTGTTCTCCCAATGCCTTTACACAGTCTCCAGAACTAATGTATTTTGCCGGCTTCTATCGACGATTAAATAAAAATTTCCTACTTTCAGACATATACACGCCTATACTTCAATGAACTATATTCAATATTCCATCATGAATTCAAATTCATCCGAACGAATATATTCAATCATTACGATTTCAGATTTCTCAGAGTGTCATTCATCAGTCTTATGGAGTGGCTCAAGTTTCTTATCGCCAGCCCGCGTATAACAACCCCAACTACATCAGCCACAGCCCTTCTCACCAAATTGCATACCCGTCAGCGATGCAGTATCAAGCAATAAGCCCGATGTATACTAGTCAGCCGACATACCAGCCTCCTCAGGTGAGGCAGTACCCTAGCTACAATCAGTACTGTAGCCCAATCAAGACTTACATGAATAATTCTCCAAAACATATCCCATACGACCAACCGATGGCTTTTTCCCCGACTCACAGATTTCATGGACCGCCAGGAGCCAGTTCTGCAGCAAAAGATAAGAATAACTGTGAAGTTCCGGTAAGAAAATTGGTTTTTTTAACGCTTTCAGACATTCTATGTGTCGAAAGTGTAGGTATAAAAGTAGCTAGGTCAAAAATCAGAGCATCTATTCGACCTTTCACTGCAATCCTCGAAAGTTTATTGTGTTTCAACCTATCGAAATTCGACAAAAAGCAGCCGGTTACCCAACGAAGCGATTGCTTCGTTTGGCTAGTGATATTTCTGGTCAGTTGGCAAAAATGAGATTCTCCCAAGCGCTGAAAATCTGATCCGGTTCGAGATGGAGTAGGCACAGAGTATGTACTCTGCCACCAATGTGAAGAAAACTCAACTCCAAGGTTTAAAGATCATGGTACATTTTTTTCGGTCTAGTAGAAAAAACCTAATTAGCTAGCAGTCGGTGACTACGTTCTTCATGTAGTCGGTGTAGCTTGGAAAGTAAGTATTCTGTCACGCATTTCAGGAAGAAGCCCACCCATGACTGCAGGGTATCAACTGCACCTACCAGTCATGAAATACCCTCCTGATCCTTTCAAGTAATCTGTTACCATTCAAGCCGGAATGTGCAGCTCTCGAATCGTACCTGGTGTGCCATTTTCTAAAATATCCTCTACAGCAGTCATAGCAGAATACTAAAGAGATTCCAGTTGATTTGTCGATATCGACATGTTCAGATGTTCAAGGTGGAAAATTCCTACCTTGATGACCGTTGCAACATCTTCATATGAGGGCATTTCTGTCCTGTAAGTCATGCCTGAAGATATATTAGATTCAGCGATTTCTGCCACTGGTTTGGGAGAAGTATCGTTTGAGTGTCAGCCTTTTCTGTACTGCTCACGTGGAGTTTGTTTGCTCAGCTGATGCAGATTCCGCTGCTCAAGAATTTGGTGAAAAGTATATTCGTAACATATTCTGCTCTTGAGGGGACGATGAGTCACTTCGTGGCTGCAGCACCTAGCCTCCTAGGTTTGTTAACAGGATCAAGAATTTAAAAACTGAGAAGCCCTTGATGGTTGGGGTCGTTTAGTCGACATCCATCCCATTTGTAGACTCAAGGTCGGATTCTTTTGTTACTTAGTTTTGTTAGTGACTTTGAGTGGACTCAGAGTCATACATCTTTTCGGAATGGATAAACGCACACCTTGGAATGAGACGGCAATTAAGGAGGACTATTACCTCCAAGGGTAAACTTGGAGATAATAGTCCTCCTAAATTGTAAAAAATAATTAGGAAAGTCCTAGGTAGCAGTCATAACATCAGTCTCCTCAGCAATCTACGGTATTGATCAAATGAAAAAAATAATGAAATCGTTGGGAGTACAGACAGATTACAAAAACAATAACAGTAATATTAAGAGAGTATATTGAAAAAACCAAGAGAGATCACCAATCACTGCCTTGCAGTGCCATGTATGTATGTGGGAGATTTTGTATATTTCTATATGATACTATACAGGGTGTCCCTGGACTTCCTCTTTTCCTCTCGTGAATGTATAGATGGGGTCAAAATATCACCAGTACTTCATATAACTTTTTTTCCTAAAAGTCTTCGTAACCAAGTTACGGGCCCTCGAAGTTACAAAATGAAAAATGTTTTTCTTTGATAACTTTTCAAGTGAATATTCAAAATCATCCAAATTTTGGTAATTGACTAAACAAATGAATTCCTTCGATGAGCT
>NW_019293037.1:29147-45865 GCF_000500325.1 Leptinotarsa decemlineata | reverse complement strand
GGAATTCATTTGTTTAGTCAATTACCAAAATTTGGATGATTTTGAATATTCACTTGAAAAGTTATCAAAGAAAAACATTTTTCATTTTGTAACTTCGAGGGCCCGTAACTTGGTTACGAAGACTTTTAGGAAAAAAAGTTATATGAAGTACTGGTGATATTTTGACCCCATCTATACATTCCCGAGAGGAAAAGAGGAAGTCCAGGGACACCCTGTATACTATATATAAAATGAATAATCACCTATAATCGACTTACCCCAAAAATATCGAATATATTCAAAATGAATAGACACAAGGAGTTTTAATTAATATACACCTTACACTGTAGCAACAGTTACAGTTCAATGTATTTATTGTCGTGAGATCGTTTCACTCCGTTTCCTTTAGTTTAATTTCGTCCCATTGTTTTTTATTTCGTTTCATTCAATTCTATTCAATTCTTGTCTGACATTTTTATTGTTTGTACTACATGGGATGAAAAGTGTCGGGCCTAACACTTAGATGGCGCTAGTCTCATTGCATTCACTACTTTTTCAGTTAGTAGGTACGAACCTTCAAGAGAAAGCTGTTGAAATTTCATGATAAGTTTGTGAGTTATTGTGCTAAGAGTAACACTACTTTTGTTATTTTCAGAACAATGGACCAAAAACAATTTCGTGTTTTAATTTTACATTGCTTCTTGATGTGAAAAAATTCTGTTCAAGCGAAGGCAATGGCTTGAAAAGTGTTATAAGGACTCTGCCTCATCAGAAACAACAATTGAAAGTTGGTTTGCTGACTTCAAACGGGGTCGTAGACACACCAATTATGCAGAATAAGAGAATATATGGTTAATACACACTGGAATATTATACTTACCGGAGCCGCCTGACGGCGACTCGCGGGGGAGGTCTGCTGTTTTGGTCTATAGGTCTTCTGTATTTGTCCCGTTCTCTGAACCTGGGGTCGTCCATGTTCAGCGCTTCGTGCGCTGAAAATCGGAATTCTTTCAGAGTATTTCATTCCTCTTCCAAAGTTGGAGCGAACATCACAAAATGTCACTCCATCTAGTGGACGAGGTATAAACCAAATGCATATTCGTAATTTGCCCGATTCCTCTGCATAAGGAAGAAAAACTTTCTTATTAGTCAATGGACTATGCTTGAAGACTGGCAAGACTAGATGGAGTGACATTTTGTGATGTTCGCTCCAACTTTGGAAGAGAAATGAAATACTCTGAAAGAATTCTGATTTTCAATTATGGAATATCATTGACTTTATGTCGATGATGGTCACTATCTTGTACTGACGAGTGGCTAAGGAGCCCGAAACCGGTCTGCAAGTGTGCCCGTTCCAAAATTGAAGGTCGACTCTTTCAGTTGTATTGCCAATTGCTTATGCAGGACATTTTCTGTGTTGATTCCTGCACTGACACCTGTCGGATATAATCCAACGCCTTTCGTGGTATTAGCCAGGGGAGTAGTTGTTTTCTGATAGGCGTCAGTCCATTCAACCTACTGTGTAGGTATATGAAGACTGGCTTGAACGTTTTAAGTTCATTTCTTTAGATTAGTTCAATGTGCTGAAATTTTCAAAAAAAGTAATTTGGCTCAACAAGAAATTATCACCAACGGGATTCAGTTTCTTTTTTCTGTTGCTGCTCATCAACATCTTTTTCGGGTATATTACCAAGTTCAAGTGTGGCTTGGTTATCAGCTAGATCCAAAAGACTGGGGTTGGAAGTTGGTCGACAATGCATTAGAACCTCTTCAGACTTTACTCCCACCTGCGCCGGAAAAACTGCTGAACACAATTTTTTGCAACTGTAAAAAGGGATGCGGCGTTAAAAGTGGTTGTAAAAAAGTTGGACTGTTGTGTTCTCTGGCATGTACACATTGTCAAGATCAGTCATGTTCTAATGCTGAATCACCAATAGTGGAGGATTCATTTGATACCAACGAGGAAACATGCGATACATCACTCTTGATGCAGTTCACCTACACCCAGGATAATCAAGAAGAAGAAGATCAAGAAGAAGAAAACCAAGAAGAAGAACGACAAGAAGAAGTATTTGAAGGTTATGACTCAGATGAATAAATTTTTACATTTTTTTAATTTCAATGGCTTTTATAATTTCCAACCCTTCCTAATATATTTTATTATGCAAGTTTTCAATTTGACAGAATCACAACAGACATGTGGAATAGGCCTACTGGGGAAACCACGTTAAAAAAACGCGCTAAGTACACTACCTCATAGGTGGCGTGGAAACGTGTGCATATAATGACGATTACAACTTTTACAACTTTTTGACTCATCGTATCTCAGAAACGGTGGCTCTAAGAAAAAAAAGTATTGATACATTTTTTGTAGAGAATTTTATGATCTACAATTTTTATCTGAGGTTATTTTATGATAAAACTTAGTTTTCCTGAAAATCGCGAAAATCGAATATTTTTTTTTTCCAGGCATCGCAATCATTCGGAATTTAAAAATCTTATTTTTAACTATATTTTGAACAATAACACGCATTTGCAGCTTGTTTTAAATTTATGTATCTTACAATGTCTAGATTGACCGGATTGTTGAGAAATCTGAAATTTTTCATCATTATGTGACGATGGATGAAACATGGATCTATCACTTCACTCCGGAATCAAAACAATCGTCATCTGAGTGGAGAGCAGCAGGTGAACTTGTCCAAAGCGATCGAAAGCACAACAATCGACTGGGACGGTTATGGCCTCGGTATTTTGGCACGTGTTTGGTGTAATATTCATCGAATATCTTGAGAAGGAAAATACCATCAACAGTTAATATTATTGTGGCGAATTAAAAAAAAAATGTTTCATCAAGACAACGCATCGTGTCGCAAGTCAATCGAAACAATGGCAAAACTATATGAATTGAACTTAAAATAGTTCCCACATCCACCGTATTTGCCAGATTTGGCTCTCCGACTACTGGCTGTTCGCAGACCTGAATACTGAATCCTCCTCCCCACTGCTAGAGGAACTATTTTTCCTTTAGATCCAATAAGGAAATTTTTGTCACTGGTCGCCTGTATTCGGCATTTGAAGTTTTCACATCTACGACACGTAATCTGCTATCAGGACCTGGGTTGGTAAAACAACATCATTAACTCGGATAGATTTTTTGATTTTCTTCTGTTTACCACGTTTTGATGATGTGGTTAGGTATTTCTTGAATCAACGTCTTCAAAAGTTATCGAACAGCATCTGCATTTTTCTCCATTCTCTTCAAAGACAATCGTTGTCTAGGCTGAGGCGTATACAACAGTCATCTTCACTTGACGACCCCAAAAGAAAATGATTAGGTGTAAGTGCTTCAAGATCAGATGGATCGTTTGATACTCTGGTAAGGGGCCTGGAATGCCCAGCTTCAGCAAAAAAGTTTGTAGGGTTTCTTCTTTGAGAGACTGTTCATACAGATTATTTTGACGAATCCAATTAACCTCTCCTATGTTCCTTCCATATGTGGGGCTCCTGGAGAATTAAACCTGAACTCAATTCCTCTAGACGGCATTGCATCCACAACAGATAAACTGTTTAAGATTTGAAGATCATTTTTCAGTTCTTTCGTAGCAGCAATAAAAGTTGTTCCATTATAACAAAAGATGAGCTTTGGCTACCCTCTTCTTGCTATCATTCTCAATATAGCCATGAGAGCCGATTCACTGTTGAGAGTGTGTAAAATTTCCATCTGAATGGCTCTTATTGACAGGTGGAGATGACTCTCCGACGTGAAATGATCCAAAATAATCCATCCCTTCGTTGACGAAAGGCCTTATTTCTCGGGTATTTGTCCCAATAGTGATGAAAGTGCTTGTGCGTTATCATTTCTACATTTCTGGCATTTTGATTAAGCCGACTTCACCGCTGCTCTACCATTAATTACCCAAAATTTTTGCCGCATTTCGTTCAAGATCAATTCTCGTCCTCTGTGTTTAAATTTTTCTGGTATTTAAGATCTAAACTTACTAGTTCTCTAGTTATTTCGTTGAGGGTATTCGCCAAGTTCGCCAGGTTCTTTCGTCAAGTACCTACAATGACTCAGTCTTTCAGTTTGGGATATCGAAAAGTCTGCTATTTTTTGGTATCTGCCTTTCACTTTCTCGACTTCGAATTTCTTCAGGAAAAGTTTCCAATTAGCATTGCCTTATCCATAGTTTCTCGACTTCAATTTCCCCCACAGTCTGCTCATTTGAAATATCTTCAGAATGTATAGTTATTTTAAATGTTTAAATAAAATCTTAAATACCATGCCGTACACCTCACCAGTCTCAGCCATTTTGAAAAACGTTTTATGTCAGGAAGAGGGTTCTTATTTTCTGAAATGGTCAAACAGGCATTGGCGAATTGTCTTCATCTGTTTAAGCTGTGTGATTTAATTATTAAAATCTTCTTTGGGACAGTCTTCTTTGGGTAGTCGCAAGAACTTCGGTCCAAAAATTCAAACATTTGCAATTACTTTCGTGGTGTCAAAATGCTGTGTAGTCCCTTTATCAGCCGGGTTCAGGTCTGTCGGAACCCACCTCCAGTCTTCCACGTTAGTCCTTTCTTGAATTTCGCCTATTCTATGTGAAACGAATTGTTTGAATGTTCTGCCGTCACTCCTGATCCAAGAAATAACACATCTGGAGTCTGACCAAAAATTCAATTGAGTTATAGGTATGTCCAATTTCGATCGTATTGAAGGTGCCAGTCTGCTTGCCATAACAGCCGATTGCAGCTGCAAACGCTTTCTCACTGCTCTAGTAGAAAGTGTGGAGTTCTATTTTTGAAGCACTTGGAATGAGTAAACTATAACGTCGTGGGATTGTGACATCTTTAAATTTGGGTAGCCAATTCCAAAACGCCAGACCTCTTGCAATAAAATTTTTGACTTAATCGTGAAACCGAGTGGATCATATATACTCATTATTGTGCGGAGATCAATTCTTTCTTTCGGGTTTCTTTCAGGATTTTTGTCTTTAAATTCACCTTGAAGCAGAATTGGTCTTTATTTATGTCCCACCGAAAACCAAGAACTCTGTGGAGCGAGGAATGATCATCTTTCTGCTCAATTCCAGATGAAGATTCTGATCAAGTCTACCATATCGAATCCTCAAGATTTCATCATTTTACAAATGACTTGGACAGTTTGGATAGCTTCTTTTTCATAATTCGTAGAATGAAAGGAGTTAGAACAGTAAACAATCTGTCGCTGCCTTCACAAAACGTCAAGATGACAAAAATGTCAAAATTTCCGCATTTGAGAAATCTACTAATGAAAGATATTTGCAATGAAAAACCTGTTCTCCTGATTGAACAGGACAACATCGATCTTATCGTTGCTCGGCAGATACGGTGTGGTCCAGAAAATTCTCCTTTGGCAAGTAAATGAAAATTAGAATGGGCTGTTCATGGTGTGTGCAATTCTAATGTTGGAATGGCTGAAAAATCTCATTATACCTTGCATATTTACGAAACAGATCAAGATGAAAATTTGCAAAACATGGTAAAAAAGTCATTTTCTACTGAACGCTTAGGATTACTGCTCACGCCAGAGAGACTGAGTCGACAAAATGTAAGAGCATTCAAGATCATCCAGCAAACCATCAAACGATGCGGAGATAGGTACAAAATTGGTCTGTTGTGGTGAACTGACAATGTCGTTATACTTGAAACCAAAATACAAGCATTACCGAGATTGAAATGTATCGAAAGAAAATATCGAAATATTCCAGAATTTGTCGAAAAATAATGTCAGAAACTACGATTATCTGAAGAAAAGGATATATACGAAAACTCACCAGAGAAGAAGCAAAAGTCGAAACTCCACGAACATGTTATATTCCACATTCCGCTGTCGAGAACAGTAATAAGAACAAAATTCGTCTTGTATTTAATGCAGCCTCAAAGTCACATGGCGTAAGCTTGGATGACCATCTTCTCGCCGATCCCGATTTGCTACAGTGTTTAGTAATACTTTTTAAATTCAGACAACGACGTTTCGTATTTTGTGGAGACATAAAGGAGTTGTTTCATCAAATAAGAGTACGTAAAGGAGGCAGAAATTCACTAAGATTTTTGTGGCGAGATTTGAAATATAACAGGGAACCTGACACGTATGACCTTTGATGCCACCTGTATGCGCCCAATTTGTTAAGATTACCACGCTGAGAACTTTTCGACAGATCCACATATATGAGAAGCTATAACGAAGATGTTTTATGTGAATGATTAAACTTTGCACTTTGTACTTTTTGCAACTTCTCCCACCCATTTGGCAAAATCTTCCACCAAATTTTCATTCCCTTCAATCATTTTTCGCCTCCATTTCAGCTTCAAATGATCAGGTAACTTTCTGATCATGTCTTTCAGTAGCTGCGGATTAAGAAGATGTCCTGGGAATTTGAGAGTTTTTATGATTGCAACCATATTTTTTATTTCAGTGGAGAATTGTAAAAGTTTCTCAAAATTTGAATCTCTTGATAGAGAAGAACTCTTATTTTGGATATTAGACCATCGATAATAAATTCAGGGCGCCCAAATCGTAATTCAAGGGTTTGTATAACCAAATTCACATTATCTGCTGTGATCATCATCCCAGCTACCGCGGATTTGGCTTCCCCTTTCTGAAATTTAGGCATAATTTCTTCATTACTGAAAACACATAGACTGCAGATATATTTGAAGTGTTCGTGAAACAAAGGCCATTCTTGTGGATTACCATCATGGCAAGGAAAATCATTTTCAAAAGAATTTCGAATTGAGAACTTGTTTTGATTATTCGCAGTCGGATTTAAAACTGTCTTAATAGCATACGAAATGGTTTCACAAAGTAATTCAATGTCACTGATAGTTTTTTTTTAATATCGCTACCTCTTGCTTCTTCATGAATGCATTCTCCTGGGTAGTTTTCTCTCCATTGATACACTCTTTGTTTCGTTTCTTCTGCATCATCAGTGGTACTTGAGCTAATCAATCATAATTTTTCTCTTTCTCTTCTCTTCGATCGGCGCTTGATGTTTCTTCTCAACCGTTAATTTCTGGTCCTCCCAATTGGCGCTCTAGCTCTAACAATATCGGACTTTTCACTAATTCTTCCTGTTCTAATTGGCGGATCTTCTTCTCTAATTCTTGTTTTTTTTTCTCATTTTCAAATGCTAATCGCTTTCGTTCTATGCTTAATTGTGAATGTAGACTGAACACTTTACTTCATTTTGATTGTTTAGATTTCACTGAAATTCCTCCTGTTAATCCCCTGCAGTTCCTTGTCTAGGTCTGTCCAGCAAGGATGTTTGTGAATTTATCGACGCATCTTTTTCCATGTCGTGGGTTTGTCGGGGTCACCAATGTTAAGACTCTAGTTGTTTTTTCTTTCAGGAATCGTCAATAAAACTGTATATTAGTCTAACAAAATTTTAATGACTTTTCCAAAATAACTTCTGTCTTTTTTATAACAACTATATGGTGAGCAAAAAAAAATATAAAAACAGGCAACAAATTGAATAATTAGAAAATCTGAATAACAAGTTTCAACATTATAACTATGCAACACTAGAAATCGGGACTTAATGCTCCAAGAGAAACGTTATTATGATGCTCTCTAGCATTCACAAAACGGAAAACAAACATATTTTTCACGCGAAAATGTTAACAGGATAGAAACGCATTGAACAATGGTATTATAAATAAGTTGCTCAGTTCCGTCAATCAGTTAATCAACAAACTTTTTCTGTTTAGTACACAACATCCTATACGAACGGAGGACTTCTCCAGCAACCAATGTATCACCAACAGCACTCTGCTCAGTATCAACAGTACAAAGAAGCAAGGGAACAAGTTCTGGCGCAAAACCAACCGCATCCAACCTATAGAGGACCACTGAAAACGTATCAGACTACTGCACCGGTTATTGTAAAAAGCGGACAACAAAGCGATATGAATAATTTGCAGAGAAAACAATACGAAATGACGTGATAAAATGATCTCCGTAGAGGTTTCAGGCGATCCGGTATTAAACCGCCCAAAATATCTTAACATGTTTTGGTTTAAGTTTTTCAAAATTATCGAATGGGGAGAGGTTGTGAAATATACACGAAAATTGTTAATGAACGAAAACTTAGTAGACTAAGTGAAGGAGCGGTGTCAAATGATAAATTGGTACAATATGCCAATAAGCGGGTACACCTCAGTTATTGCAAAGTGTATCAATTCAGCTCTCCTTATTCCACTAAAATATCGATCACAACAAAATATAAAATATATCTCTAGTTTTCCAATGAAGTGTATGGATGATTTTCAAAGATTGCGAGTTGGAGACAAGGTTCATTCTTCAAATAGGGAGTCAGAGCAAACCTCAGAAATGTCAAAAGTCGTAGCCTGTAGATTTTTAAGTGGCATCTACAATTGCGGTAAACATTATTCAAGGTAGTGAGACAACAGACGCATCACTCTGGTTGTCTTCACTACTCATCCTTTATTGGTCAGGGTTAGTTATAGTATGTGCAGTGAGGACAACTAGAGTACGGCGCAGCGTACGATGTCTTATTAATGTTTCATATACGAAACGTCAAACCACGGCTAACAATCCCTTGAAAAAAACTCGGACACAGCTATCTCCGGCCTCAAAAGATTACAAATAACTTAGATGTTTGATAATGATCATAAATTACGTGCAGCAGCTGGAACTGTCATGGTGGAAGAACAAAGTGAAGAAGTATTTTTTCAATGAAGGTATCCATCAAATTGTATTTTGTTGAAACTACGAAACATTTGAATGAACTGCGATACAAACCGAAGGTTTTTTCATATATATTCCGAAGTGATGTTTTGATCCATGATGATGAAACCAGTGCATAGATACTCGACAGGGATTGAAGTAAATTATGTTTACCTGTCAATAGGGGCATATGTATTTAACATAATATACTTTGATCTTTGTCAAGTATTTTGCTGCTGGTTATACCATACTTGATTGAATCGTGAATTTCGTATATCTCTAAAACCAATATACAACTCAGTTCGTTTTCTTTGTCATAGGATGTAGCAAAATATTTTATTGAAAGAGAAAATACCCTAAAGTACGTATACAAAAAGTATTTTTTTTTATCAGTTGATTTATGAATATTACTGGATTGAATCCCAACACCAAACCGTTATTTTTATCACCTCTACACTTGTTTCAATCACCAAGTGATCTTCCTCTTGTAAATGATCACTTGGTGATTGAAACACGTGTCGAGGTGTTAAAATAACGGTTTGGTGTTGGGAAAAAACTCCAGTTATATTCGCGAGATGATATCGTTACGAAAAGTGTTATCGGGCTAGGCGAACGGAAGTTGAGAGGGAGGTATATGATAGTGAAGATAGAAAGTTGCGTTTCGTATATTACTGTAGGGGCAAGAGAAAGAGAGAGGTGCACACATTTAGTTGGAGATGCATGATGTATTGAAAAATTTCATAGAGTGAGTCCCCAAATGATTACTATTGTTTGTTTTCATTTCTGTTATCACCGATGTGAACTAGCTCCACCCTTTTTGCCTTCGAAACCTTTATACTTCACAACTAGAGAGGTATTCCAAACATCTGAATTCAGTCAGAAATTGAAACCTCTTAGACGTTTTTGATTATACTTATTTCATCGATTAACAAAATCTATAAGATTGACTTTCTTATTAGTCAGTGGACTATGCTTGAAAGCTGGCAGTAAAAAAATCTAAAGCAAATGAACTTTAAACGTTCAAGCCAGTCTCTATATATTTACACAGTAGGTTTAATGGACTGACGCCTATCAGAAAACAACTACTCCCCTGGCTAATACTACGAAGGGCGTTGGATTATATCTGACAGGCGTCAGTGCAGAACATCATAAAATGTCACTCCATCTAGTGGACGTGGTACTAACCAACTGCATATCCGTAATTTGCCCGATTCTTCTGAATAAGGGAGAAAAACTTTCTTATTAGTCAGTGGGCTATGCTTGAAAACTGCTTCATTTGCTTTAGATTTGTTTACTGCCAGTCTTCAAGCATAGCCCACTGACTAATAAGGAAGTTTTTCTTCCTTATTCAGAGGAATCGGGCAAATTACGGATATGCAGTTGGTTAGTACCTCGTTCACTAGATGGAGTGACATCTTGTGATGTTCGCTCCAACTTCGGAAGAGGAATGAAATACTCTGAAAGAATTCCGATTTTCAATTGCGGATTATCATTGACCTTAGGTCGATGATGGTCACTATCTTGCACTGATGAGTGGCTAATAAGGCCGAAACCGGTCTGCAAGTGTGCCCGTTCCATAATTGAAGGTCGACTCTCTCAGTTGTATTGCCAATTGCATGTGCAGGAAAAAAATTCTGTGAAGATTCCTGCACTGACGCCTGTCGGATATAATCCAACGCCCTTCGTGGTATTAACCAGGGGAGTAGTTCTTTTCTGATAGGCGTCAGTCTATTAAACCTACTGTGTAGATATAATAGAGACTGGCTTGAACGTTTAAAGTTCATTTGCTTTAGATCTATAAGATTGACATGATTTCAAAGTTCAATTGAGCTAGCTGCATCATCTAGAGAAAGTCGAAAGTCGTATATATTAATTTACTTGTTTCTTTTTTACGTTATACTATTCACATTAAAACTTTTCCGTCTGATATGTCATTCTTTGAAAAATACTGTTTTTTTCAAATATATTTTTTTCAGTTTTTCAAACACTTTCATGCGTATTGTATACAAAATTTCATTTCTACTGAAAATTACGTAATTTTTCTTGCTCTCACATTTTGAAATGAATGCATATTATCGGAAGATGGCATAAAATGTATTATATGATTTCCAATTCGATAAAATGTTTGAAGTATGTGCAGGATTGACGATTACTCATTGCCTCATTGATTATATCTGATTACGATGAGTGAAAACAAGTATGGAATGGAATTGGCCGATACTTGAGGGAAATCCATATCAAAATTTTTAGTACAGTTTATTGTGATTTGCGCTATGAAATGTTTACAAAATTTTGACACGTGTTTCACTATACAATAACACAGTCTTGCTTCAGGGAGCTACTGAATAGCGAAACATGTGTCGCGGTTTTGTAAACTTTTCATATTGGAAACACAATAAACTATATTAACAAGTTTTGAAAACCAGAAACCAGTTTTTCAGTCTACGTTCACGAGGGGATCTTGTATTCTAAAAGCTTTAGATGAGAACTTTCCTAGAGCCATTGTCGAAATGAGAAAATTAATGTTAGAGTCTTTCGTTATTGGATGTCAGAAGTCAATAGATTTCACACATTTCTGAAGAAGTACTTTTTTCTGAAGTAATTCACAATAATCGAACTGGATTTTAATTTTCAAACTTGGCAGATCATTTTTTCATTGTTCAGTTGAAGAAAAAAATTCAACAAGCAGCTTTACTGGAAAAATTTTTTTGTCTTGATATTACTTAAACGCAATTTATAAAAATGGGAATGACTGGTAAATAATTTGAGAAAGACTTTCGTTATTTGGCGTAGTTCAATATTTCTTGTCCAACTATGAAATAAATGTGAATTTTGTTCGTAACCTTTCAAAATAAGGTTTCTCTTGTGCTGAATGACACCCGCTGAAGATGGGAGTAAAATAAACGCCGGGCAAATTATAAGGATGAGCGTCGCGTTGATTATACTCCCATCTGCACCGCGTCTAAACATACACCATGAATAAATCAATATTATATATAACTCTTCAGTTCACTCTTTCACTTATATTGAATGATGCTTCTTGTCTAGCCTACTCTAATCGCAATCTTTCAAAGTCATGCGATGAAAAAAATGAATTTGGGTATAATTCGTATACATACAACACCCTCTATATGATTTTTTTGTAGAATCGAATAAATTTGGCGTTTTTTAGGAGAAATTACAAAGCAATAATACTGAATATCAAAATTTTTGTAGATTATTCAGAGAATAAGTTGTTGAAATGGTTTCCAGTTATTCTTATGAAATAAATGTATGAGCATGGAAAATAGAATTGGAATTGAAATTATCAACTTCTACAACAATTTAGTTACCAATCACATTGTAAAACAAAGTGCTGTTGATCGAAATTTCTACTTATTTAAGAATAGATTAGCAACTGAAAGAAAAATGAAAAAAATATTTCAGATACATTAGAAATTGTTTAGATCACACAAAAATGTGAAGTACTAGGTAACCCTTGGACATACACTCACAATGAGTAAGAAATTAATCATTTGAATCATAACTCTCAACTATCGTTATACCGGGAACTCTCAATCCGTAAACCTAAATCCTCGAATACTGAATCCTTAATTCAGAAATCTAGAATCCATAAGCTATGGAACTCCAAATGCATAATCTCTAAACTCTCAAACTCCTAAACCTTTAAATCATTGCCTTTCAAACCTTAAACTCTGAACTAGACGAGATTTTGTACAAAAATTCATTGATGGAATTAACAGAAGACATTAAATTATAACTTGGCAAATCTAGCTGTGCCTCTGAGATGCGCGAACGATAAAGAGATACGGTTACTATCCACTATATACCAACCTATATACCAACTTTCATCAGGAAGTATAATCGGGAGAAGAATGCTGTTTTGAATGAATTCGGGAAGTGTCGACAACTCGTACCAGAAAGATAATGAGTGATATGTAATTGCACTTAGATACGTATATTCTCATTAGAGATAAATGAATTAAGAGAAAATGGATTAACTTACAACCCATAATTGAATGCATGCTTACTAGACATGATTATGAAACGTAGCACGTAATAACATACCTTTATATACATAGATACAATTCATATAATATTTTCGAAGTTTAGTTGCCTTAAGATTATAATACGACTTTTAGCATACTATTACTATACACGGTTTTCGACAGGAAGGGTTTTGATTCCGGGAAGATTACCATCTTCATCCTATGAAACATCATCCCCATATTCCTGTTTCGTTGCAGTCGATGCTATTCTCATCATATAAATCAATAATTAGATCCATCCACGATGATGGCTAACATGGGTACATTTGACATGAAATCGTTCTCAAACTTCTGGTTCGCAACGAGATTTCCATTGCTCTGAAGGAAAATGTAAAAAAAAATCGTCGCAATATTGTATGACACAGTCGAAATTCAAAATGATATTTTTATTTGCCAAGCAATCTTTCAGTGCAGTCCAAACCAACTTAGTTGAATTCAAATCCGGATGATATGGCGGTAATCGTACAACGTTGTGATTTCCTGATAGAAAGAGCTTATCTTTTTCATACCGCTTGAATTTTGACTTATAGTTGTTTACGAGGGCATATAATTCAGGTTTCAGTATGTTTTTTCTAAATGGAATATTCCTCTCTGATAACCATGGTTGCATATCGCCTTGTTTGGTCGAGTCGTTCGCATTTTGTCGACTTATTCATTATGATACGGTGCATTATCGATCACCACAACGCTTCTTAACGGCAAATCAGTCACAACTGTTCCAAAAAACATTTCTTATAAGTACTAAAATTAATCTCTTTGTGATCCAATTTTATTCCAAAGACACAACACCAGTACTACAGGAAAATCCTGAAGGCGCTCTAAGAGCGGTGCCTGTGCTCACAGTTCACCACACAGAATAATTTCTCTGTTTGCTCTCTACAAGAGTTCCTCGATGTTACTGAGCTTTCACCCGCCGGCTCATCTATTGCGCATCCAATATTCAGAGGTAGATAACAGCTAGATTCGTCAAGTTGTACAGTGTCATACCCAAAGTATGCACCATATGAGAAACTTCTTTATTAAGTGTTTTTGGACAAAAAGTTATTCTTCATAAAAGTTTGTGTATCCCCTAAAACTAAACATGCACCAACAAAATACCGTGTAACATATGTAATATACGAGGAGCCTTCAAATATTTGATTTTGAGACAGGAGTAAAGTACTCTTATTTTGAAAAATTTTGGGAAATGTTATTCAAAAAGTTGTTTAGCATTGAAGAGTACATCTAGATTTGAAGTCATGGCCATCTTAGTGGAGTTTTATTTTTTTTACCTTTTTTTTTAAATGGCAACTACGAAAAGAAAAGTTTGCTAAAACGATAAATAGGCAGCATCCTGTATACGACGTTTTATTCCAAAAGCCTCCAATATTACAAATTACACAACTATGGTGTTAACCACGGTCAATTTTTTTGAAGAGTAAAATAATTTTGAAAGTTTTTGGTGCAAAGTCTTTTTAATTTTTTGTCAACACCAGAAATTACTCGAAATTATACAGTATTGTAACAATAATATAATATTGAATAAAATCAAATCACAAAATATCAAGATAAAATAGGTATTTTGGAACAAACTTATTGATTTTCTGGAGATTTTTTTGGACAAGAAAGTCTCCAGAAAATCAGTTTGTTCCGAAATTCTGTATAATTTTGAGTAATTTTCGGTGTTAACAAAAAATAAAAAAACTTTGCACCAAAAACTTGAAAAGTATTTTACCCTTCAAAAAAATTGACCGTGGTTAATACCATAGTTGTGTAATTTGTAATATTGCTTTGAATGTAATTGGCTTTCAAAATAAACCGTTTTATACAGGATGCTGTCTATTTATCGTTTTGGCAAATAATTTTCGTAGTGCCCATTTAAAAAAAATGTCAAAAGAATAAAACTCTATTTAGATGGCCATGACTTCAAATCTAGATATATTTTTCAATGCTGAACAACTTTTTCAAATAACATTTCCCAAGATTTTTCAAAATAAGAGTACTTTACTTTTGTCTCAAAATCAAATATTTGAAGGCTCCTCGTATATTAAGTGTGTTTTACTGTATTTTGTTGGTGCATTTTTAGTTTTAGGGGGTGCATAAACTCTTATCATGAATAACTTTTTGTGGAAAAACCCTTAATAAAGAAGTTTCCCTTATGGTGCATACTTTGGGGATGACACTGTATATGGGTCAAAATTCTCACCGAGGCGAAAGTAATAGCGAAGAAAGCATTACAAAATGATATCTACACCATTTTACAGATCGATCGAATTATTGAAATCTGAAACTTGAAGTGAGTTTGAAGTTTAAGGAAATATGTTTGTTACATTTTTCATTTTGAACTAATAGTGTCGATGAGATGTGATTTGTCAAAATATTGAATTCGTCTACCCCTCAATCACATATGAATGATGTTTCATCACACTTATACCATATTTCAAAACTTGAACTTTTGCGACAAATCCCGACAACCCAAATTCGGATTTAGCAAAATTTATGGACCAGTCTCTTAAGCAGAAAACTTTTTTTATGGGGAAAATTTTTTAATGCGATGGGACATTGAAACATAAAATTAGCTATTTCTGCGTATATATAGTCTAATCACTGAAGGTATACGGCGATAGTGCATATTTTGGCCAAACAACACCGATCTACACAAAAATATATACTTAAATTCTACTAAACCTCTATTCCAAAGTTAGATATGTGTGTCGTTATTTACTATTTTAATATACAGGGTGTTCCTAACTACGGTACGAAACTTCAGAGGGTGATTCGTTAGGTCGTTTTAAGAAAAACAGTTTGTTTGAAGATATGTCCGAAGTTTCTGGGATACAGAGCGTTGAAGTTTAAAATAAAACGGTAATTATAATATATCATAGATATACTTACACCGATTTGGTTGAAATTTGCTGAAGTTACTTGAAGTAATAAGGCGCATATTCAGCCCTAACTAGATTGAAATTATTAGGTCCAGTGGAGTCTTAATGAGCACCACAGCCGACAATATTGGGAAAAAAAGGACGCAATCGACTTGTTGTTGTAGTTTTTTTTTTAGATTAAGCCAATGAAAATAAAACTTTTGTATCTTGTTTTTTTTTCATATAAGGTTCGTTTTCGGGAAAAATCCCTTCTACAAACTATCCATGGACAACATACAATAAAAACCAAAAGTATATAATGAAAAATTTCGATCTTGGAGTAAATGAGCAAAATGATCACCTTCTGATAAAATACACGAGTGCAATCGATTTGTCATTGATTGTCTGACACTTTCAAAACTTCCAGGAGTATTCCTTATGACATTGCAATTGTCAATTATTTGATTTCTCGAGTCAATCACATCTAGTACAGGAGTTTCATAAAAGAGAGCGTCCAGATGACTCCGTAAATAGAAATCCAAAGCAAGATTATAAACAGATTATAAACAGAACACTAAAATGTGCTGGAATATGAAAATAAATTAATTATTACTTGCATTCCGATTTTGACGCTGGTTATTCAATTATTTCACCTCATGCAGAAAAATTCCATCGTTCAGTTGAAAATATCTGTAGTGCCTTTATTAACAATGAACAATCTGTGAAAAGACTGGTTCAATAACGTTACTAACAGTAAGAGTTTCCATAATTGTTTAAAATGCGACTTGGTGTTCTCAATTTGTTGAAAATCATCACTCGTACTTTACTAGTATACTAGGAGACTAGTTATAAAAATCCAAAATTCACATCTTCCGTCAATAAATTTAAAATCTGAAATAAACAGGATGTATCGCCAATAAAAAATGTCCTTGCCAGTTTCATCATAATTGATGTTATTATTTATGCAAATACCCGACGGCATTTGTTTTTACCGCATTAATTCCACTCAACACCGAACAGTCATATCGATAATTTGATTTCCTCTATGATTCTACCTGATGAATTATTGAATATATTTTCTCTATTTCTAACGTGCTAGTCACAAGCTAATCTCCC
>NW_019293037.1:11416-28957 GCF_000500325.1 Leptinotarsa decemlineata | reverse complement strand
TCGATAATTTTCCCTCTGTTTCATTAATTTTTAGATTTTTCTATATCTCAATAGTAATATTTTCCAAATGGTTGTTCACAATGCATACTGTTGTGCATTGAAACTTGTGCACTTTCTGTAAAATATGAAGAGTTGAAGGAAAGTTGTGCTGTTATAATTTCTTACATATGACCTTTTCAGTTGAATGATATCATAATTGGAAACTAGATCATTTTCAATAGGTCTCCGAAAAATAATCAACGATATTTCCCTGAACAGTGTACAAATAATTGCACTTGTATTTTCTCATCAACAAAAAATGTTCGCTACAGTTAATTGCATATTCTAATATATGATGCATTTGAAGTAGATACTTTCAATGTGGAATACATATGGGGCAAAATATTTTTAGTTCCTGATTTTGTCACTTAATTCTTCTCATTCTGTTTAGTTCATTTAGTGCCTAAGTATTACAATATAATATGTAATCTGCTATTTTGTAGCTGCGGCCATCTTGAATTTGCATCTTTTTCAAAGTGTACTACTATTCTACTAGTCAATGCTTGTAATTTGATACCAGCATTGAGGTAGTTGTGAAACGATATGTAATACGTTATTTTCTAGCTGCGGCCATTTTGAATTTACAAAAACTAAATGTGTGTACCAAATATCAGATCAATCTGTTAACAGGAATGGTTAGGTTAGGTCCAAATTGAGTGGGTCTATTCGACCCTCCACCGCAACTCACAAGGGTTTATTGTGGCCTACATCTATTCACACTCGACCAAATAAACCCAGCTTCTTCACGAAGCCGATTAGTTTGTATGATGAGTGGTCTTTCAGGTCAGATGGTAATTGTACGGCTCTGCCGAACTCAATCCAATTTAGACATTGTTCGGTAGGAGCCAAGAGCTTCCAACGCCGCTTGAATATCTGAGAATATTATTATTAACTTGTGTATGAGGTTGGATTCTTTCAATCTCTCTGCACACAATTCAATAGCGTAAATTTCCACTTGAAATACAGTCGCATAGGTTCTGTCCTGGGTCTGCGACTGAAAACACCTGCACCAGAACCGGAAGGTGTTTTTGATCCATCTGTAAACCAACAACTATCTCTACTCGGGAACAGTACTATATAATAGTACTATAACGCAGTTCTTAGTTGACAGTTGGACGTATGAAGTCAGAGATCTTTTCCAGAATGCTGTGACTTCCAGTGTCAACCAGCAGTCTGTGGTACTCTGCATTAAATTGATTTGTGCAATTGGCAATGTGCACAAGCCTATATGCAGTCCATCTAGCAACTCTCTCCAAAAAATGTGGAGAGGAGGTGGATCTAAAAGGATATCCGTGGCCGCTGACGGTGTGGTACTGATGGCACCAATGAACTAAACAAGCCTGTCTCTATAAGCCAGAGAGCTTCGCCTGGGCCGTTTTCTGGGAAACTTTCGACCACCAGGCAATTGCACTGTAAGTGATCATTGGCCTGACAATCATCGTATAAATCCAATGGATTTGTTTGGGACCTAAACCCCAAGTTTTAAAGATATTTCACCTCCGTTCCAAATGGAATGACTGCACCATTGAGGGAAAGTGGCGGTAGATCTTCCAATTTTCTCCTCTTGATGAAGGGGATTATCAGTTCTGCTGGGGTTGACAGACATCTGCTTTCTCAGGCACCAACTGTGAACAACGTCCAACGATCTTTGGAGGATATTACTAGCCACCGTTCCCGACGTAGACCTTGCCAAGATGTCCTCTGTCGAGGGCTATCCATCAGGAGCGATCACAGAAGGGGAGATAGTACTCCACCTTGAGGGTAGCCCCTGTTGACCCTGACCTAATGGCCTCGCCTTGAAGAGTCGTAGTTGCCGTTCTGTTCACCAGCATGGCATATATCCAGCCAGTTATTGTCGATCCTATAGATTCAGGTAGTGCCTTGTCGAAGGATCCTTCAATATTGAGAAATACAGCAACGGCAATCTCCTTGTTGTCAAGGAAATGGGAAATTTTCTCTTCAAGGTTGTTCAATGCTATATCTGTCGATTTGCCGGTTTGATAAGCATACTGGTGGATATTCAGGGGATATGCATATAATGCCAACCTCCTTATGTGTCCGTCCAGTATCCTCTCAAGTCCTTTCAACAGGAAGGATGTAAGGTAAGGATGATTGGTCGTACAGATTTAGGGTGTGGGTCTTTCTGATCCACTTTAGGTATATAAACCAACCACCCTTGCTCCCAACCAATTGGGTGGTATATAGTTTCACGCTAGACTAGCTCTATACAATTTCATGAGAATAGGTAAAATTATTTTTAGTCCGTTTTGAAGAAGAGCCAGAAATAAATCATCCTCTCCAGGAGATTTGAAAGGCTGAAACGACTTGATAACCCATTCAACTGCCGGTGCTGTGATAACCTTCTTGAAGATGGGAGGTCTGTTGTTATCAAGAGTCATAATTCCAGAAAAGTGGTTTACTATCAAAAGCTCTAAGTTTTTTTACTAGAGGTCGTGAATGTTCCATCGGGTCGTTGAGGTGACCCAATTTCAGCAGTCGGCTCTCTAGAAAGAATCTTGTGAATTCTTGTGCTGCGAGGTAAATCAGAGATACTCTCACAGAACATATAAAATTGATTTTATATGTTTGTGATTATTTGCTGTGTATGTCTTTCAAGTCTCGAGAAAACACTGCAACTTAATGGGATTATCGCGTTTTTTCTCATCTTCACATGAGACCTATTTCAATAATTGTATTTCCTATACTGCATTTAGAGATCATTTGTTTGATATACAATTTTAATTTTTGTTCGAATTTCCACCTGTAATTATTATTTCAAGCCGATCCCTGCAAAACGTAGCCAAACTGCAAAATTGTATTTCTTGGTGTTACTCAATTCGTGAATTCTCACACATTTTATTAGTGTCCGGTATTTTCTGATATCTAGACACAAATTTTAATACTTTGATGTTATTTTATTGAATTGAAACATACATCTTGTTGATATCTGATGATGATTACGAGTTTTAGCGTATCAAGTTGATTTTTATTGAAGACGAACTCCACCACCTCCAGGGCATTCACCATTGCTTACAACCTTCAAATCTGGAAAAAAGTGAGAACATTTCATGATTATTGTCATGAGAATTGCAATACATTGGACAACTGTCTCATCATATGAAGGCTAGTTCTTTATTATAATACTCCAGTTCCAAATTCTGGTCAGTCAGAATGACTGACATGAGTTTATTGAACCAAGAAGACAAGGTTTGAAATAATGGGAGTTGATGAATTCAATTGATAAATTGTGATTCAATTTGGTCAAGCATTATATTCCGAGTGCACTAAGTGGAATAGAGGAAAATGTGTACAAATTCATAATTAATGAAATGTTGTAAGCAAATTGCTTGATTGTATAATTTCACGAGCAAAATTTTTTGTAATTATGGGTGTACACGCATTATGATCGATTGAGATTAGTGTACAAAAGATTATAAAAACTCAAAAAATCAGTTTCAAAATTCAAATTTTAAGATTTGCGTGAAATAGGAACAATTCAGTTTCGTTTCAATCGGTTAAACAGGTCTTATTCATTTAATCACTGTTAAACGCTGTTAACGCTGCCTAGCTTTGAATTGTTTGATCGTTTTTATGCATTTGAGAAAATAATTATTTCAAGTGCCTGAAAATGTGACAGTAATCTAAACTAATATGAAGAATGAATGAAAGTAGTGAATAAATTCATAAAAGAATATCATTTGACGTGTGTCAGCCTGGGAGTGTTGGCTCATATAAATTAAAGGATTTGTTCATTTATTCAAACTAGAATCAGATTAGATTCAGATAGGATTGACTTGATCTAGTATTTGTTCCCAGCTCAAGAAGAGATAAAAAAGAATAACAAACACTCTTTTGGTAGTTTTGAGTTCCTATTTTAAGTATCAGAACCAAAAATTATTCAGAGTGAGAAACACAGTATGGAATAATTTGACAGTATGACTTATTACCATGACCCAACCAAAATCAATTTTTCAATTTGATTGTGTATTAATTCTTTTTGCAATACTAATGTTATATCTTGCTAGCATGCACACCAAGCGGGAAATTCACTCGTTTTCATATTAATACAACTGAGGAATCTTCTACAAGATGCCCTGTCTAATGAAATGTGTGTTCTTTTCTAGGTATCGAAAATGTTTTTGACAACACACCACATGATACGGTTGGGAAACTACATTCTCCTGGTGGTCTATCCTTTTAATTGCGATCCCCAACACGGAAATGAGTTCTATATTTCGTTTTGGGACAACCCATTTTCTATCAACCGGAAAAAGAAAGTTTAACGAAGCAGTCTTCAAAATAAAAAAAATCTTCTGAATCATCGATAAATCATGCTGGTTAGTACTGTGCCATCCAATGAGCATGTTAGAAGTATCGCCAATATATGAAGATCTATAAGGCAGATATTCAGGTTTTTTTGGAATGATACTCATATGGACGAAAATAGACCATTCAACACTTATTGATAATTCCTGACTTCTTGATGGAAATAGAGCTAACATGAGAAACTGCCGGATAAAAATATAATGACTATATACCGGCTACCAGATCACTCAGGCATCGCAGGCAACACACAAATTGATTATTGTGCCAGATACAGATCAACAAATCCATATATAGGCCCTGAACGAGTTGTGGGGCTATTTGATATGGAAGCATATTGAAAAGTGTGTACATGAAAAACATAAAGAGTACTAGGAACGTATCTCCAGAAACACACAAGGGAAAACCTTTATATAGAACCATCCGAGAAGAAAACTGAAGAACTTCTTCTACAGAGCAGGGATTGGCTCAAAACAATCACAGAGCTACTCACTGAACACTGTCCATTGAGAGGACATCTGAAAAAAATTGGGCTGTAGAACGAACACCTCAGCTGTAGGTAATGCAACAAAGAGATAGAAACATCACGTTCTAATTCACTAGCTAAATTTTACACATGCCTTGAGATGAGATGAAAATTCAGCTTTATGGAAGAGTTCATCACAATGCATATTCAATGTGTGCTGCAAAACAAAAAAAGGAAACTGGAATGAAAGATTAGGAATCGAGAACCACATCAGAGAGATTGGGTGAAGTGTGTTTTAAAGAGAAAACCACTGTGGTCAGAGATACAACCAGCTGAAACAAACTTTGTAGTAAATCTTCTAAGAGAATAATGTCACTTCCTAAATCACTTTAAACGAAATGATTTCGAGTGAAAAGTAATGAAGTAATACAACATTTTGGGACACTTTTTACATCGAATAAAACTCGTAAATGTTAAGTTGACTTGACTTGTGTGATCATGAATATGTACGAGCATAAATAATGAGTCATAATTTAGAAGATTGTGCCGTTAGGCAAATGTTGCCAGCGCTTCGCTTGTTTCAGTTATCGGTGAGTCTGCAAACCATGAGGTAAGTGATTATTGGGCTCCAGTAACATTGAAATGAGCCAAGTATAAAAACCTTCTGTATTTGTCTATCCAAGATTTCTGCCGTAGTGCGACAAATTGATGAGATCTCGAGGTTCGAAAGTAAACAAGACATCAGGACTAGGTAGTCCACTAATAAGACTAACTATTTTGATAGAATGGTCTGNACTAAAATTGTGAAAGTTAGTGTCAAGATACAGTTTTTCATGCTTAATATTTCAATAAAAAAAAATTGAGATTGATTGAAAAATGCACATTCTACAGGGGTGGTTCCATTTTAAATGGGTCACACTGTATAATTCAAATCTATGATTAAGTGAGAATTTCATTTCACATTCGAATTCGAAGGAAGGTGGTCATCAATGAGCCCAATATATTGAAAGAGTTATGATCTCTCCTACGGAGGGATATTTCTTTCTTATCAAAACTACTAAGAAACAAAGATTGATTGTTTATATACTGACATCCAGCTATTGAAAACGTATGATAAAAACAAATTCTTGATAATTAAATAGGCATAACTTACTGCTAGTGAGGTGAGTTCAACAAATTTTAAATATTTGAAGTTGAAAATTACATGTAGCATTTCTTTACTAAGACAACAATCTAAGCATTTAAACAATCAACAGGTGATGAAAAGCACGTGGATAGCAACCATGTCATTTTGATGAAAAGTGAAATTTGATAGAATATACAGGAATGCACCTGCCCGGAATATATTCATTTATTATTCTGACTCCCATCCCGGAGTATGTGTTTGTGGAATTGTTCAGGACTTTGTCAGCAAGTTGTCGAGTGGTGACCCACCCAGCACCGATGAGGAGCAAGTACTCCGAAACCGGTCTATCGGTGGTCATTTTCACCAAATGAAATTAATCTTTGCTTTTCATATATAGGAAGTTACTTGCGACGAATCTTCCAAACGGAAGATGTTACACAGGTGCCTGATAGAGCTGGGTTGACCAAAGGGTATCTGCCACATGTACCTACAAAAATGTAGTTCTCACATGAGAGGCAAGAGTTTGGAATTTTCACAACATCTGAAAAATTAGGTAGATAATTCTTTCTTTAGGATAAGTGAGTAAGTATTAAAAAAAAAACAAATGTTGGTGTTTTTTTTCGTTAGTTTTCGGACTTTTTCAGAATAGTATAAGGTTTAAGTGTGTAGTATAAGGTATTGACTTGGTTTCAGTAAATTCAGAATCGAATCATGCATACCTACATTATCACTAAAAAAAATGGAGAAAAAAGTTGTAGGGAATTTGATCCTCTACAATATTGATGAAATACAAATAGCGACGGTAACGAGATATTAGCAAAATATGTGCAAAAAGAATTGTAAAAAAAAACTTTCTCAAATAATATCATGAATATCATGAATTTTTTTCAAAGAATTAATGGTATTGAGTTTACTAAGTATAATGTATCAAGTCTTCTTCAAAATGTCCAATGAAAATGAATCTGTCATTTGAACACCTTGAGAATATTTCTTGTTGTTTGTTAATATTCTTTGTTCTGTAAGAGATTGAAATCTTCAAAATAAAATACAAAAGCGATATTGAAAATCGACAAGTTTTAACTCGTGTAACTGCGCAAAAAATTTTTGGAATGATTTCACTCACCAAGCACAATAAGAAGTACAATTGTTGTTTTCATTGCAATTATTTAGACACTGTGTTCTGGCAAATACACTGATGAGATAATAAACATGATCCGTTTTTATATAGTGATCCCCTCTGCATTAGTCCTTGCGCTGTAAACCGCTTTAAATTAATTTCTCACGTGTTAACAATCCAGTTACGGCAAATTCTGACCCACGAAAACTGATTCTCGTTCACTATTTGCATGGTACAGATTACTCATTCCAAACTCATTTATTGCGTCTACGAGTAAGTTCGCTTACTGAAACTTAGTTTTTCTTTTCATTTATTCTTCCAGGAAACCAAAAATATTAAAAACAAGATTTTCTTTTGTGTTATCATTTGTCGATCTGACAAAAGTAGTAAAGAAAAATGAACAAATGTTAAAAATGCTTCTATAACTTTATGTTTAACCAATACATTGTTTCACAGTTTTTCAGGGGTTGCTGTCAGGGTTTAAGCGTTAAGTTATATCAACTATGATGATCTACCGAGGTCATTCAATTAGGCATGGAACAATACAGTAAGGCGACTCCTCTATAACGTTATTTATGAAAACCTAGCCTATCAACAGTGTCGTAAAACTTGAGCATTCAGATGAAATTTCATCAAATACACTATGAAAATACATTTTTTTGTTAGAAAAGCTGGAAAACACGTTCAACGGAAACGAAGACACATGTAACAGGTAATTCAACTTTAAAGTACACTATTGAGGATGTTAGTGTCACATAAAATGTCCGGCGGAATCAAATCGGGGGATCTGGAAGGCCATTCCGTAGAACGTCTCCTTCCAATCCATTTACACGAAAAGTTATTATCGATGAACTGTGACTCGCTGCTTCGCATGGAGAAGAAGCACCATTATTGTCCACACATTTGGTCTTGTGGTAAGAATTTATTTATTATAATGTGAATTTTCATTTTCAACAATTGAGAATGTACGTGTATATTTGACTAATATAATTAGGAAAACAAACTTCAATAATATCCGTCGATGAGTACTCTTTATTTTTCGGATGAAAATATTCACATAATGATCATAATATTCTCTCTTTATTTAAATTGAAGGGGGTATATTTCTGGGAAATAATAATTTTCGGCAAAGAAAGGTATTGGTTTTCTACTTCTCCATATTTATACAAAAAAATGTGGGATTTTTTCAAAGAAAGGAAGGAAGCAATCAATTTCAAAAAGGTACCTCTATACAAAGTTGTGTAGATCATGCAAAGAAGTATATTTGAGACACAAACTGGAAGAAAAAGTCCCTATCGAAACAACTCCTTTCATATAAACATCGAATTACACGAAAGAAAATTACTTTCGAAACAAATACTTTCATATGAACACTTAATTATACAAAAACAATTTTCTCTATTCAGTTCGTGTTCCAAACGTTTGTTATGGAATTGAATCAGACATTCACAGGATTGCTTGTATATAAAAGAGGTAATATTTCACTTACATGGAACACTTTCATCCTCACTGGTAGACATCCGATGTTTCGTCATTAAACACTTGCATTATTGGCTCTTCAGTACCAAATCTGGATAACATAATGAATAAAATAGGTAAAAAAATGTTTTATGTCAAACGGTTTTATTGAAATAGACAGATAATAATGGTATAGATAATGTACTAGAAAGTAGAGAATAATTCGGAGGCTCCTATTTCAAAAAGGTAAATCTATATACAAAAATGTGTAGATCATGCAAAGAAGTAACTTTCAAACACAAACTGGTAGGAAAGACCTCTCGAAACAATAACTTTCATATAAACATCGAATTACACGAAATAAAAATATTTTCGGAACGAATACTTTTAGTTGAACACTGAATTATACAAAACACTTTCCTCTATTTAGTTTGTATTCCAATAATTCGTAATGGAATTGAACTAGATATTATTCACAGGATTTTCGATGTTTTGTCGTAAGACACTTGACTTATTGGCTCTTCAGTAACAAATGTGGATACCATTATAAGATAAAACACTCAATTCATACATGAAATTACGACTTTATGTCACGAATGAGTTCAATCTACTCATATTATCGATGATATTATTTGATTATACTCCAGCCAAAGGAATCTTGTTTGAATTGAAAAGGGTATATTTTTAGTAAAGATTTATTTTTGGGAAACTGATTGCATATTTTTATTATTATTTGCTGCTCTAAAGCCGTATTTCTTGTGTATTTCTTTCAGATCTCCAGAATATAATGCAACCTAATAGGATTATCGCGTTTTCCCCATCTTCACATAAGACCCATTTCAATAATTCTATTTCCTGTCCTGGGTTTAGACGTCTCTCTGACTTTATGCCTCCAACTGTCAACTACGAACTGTCTTATAAAGTACTGTTCCTGAGTAGAGAGGACTGGATCCTCCGGGAGAAGAAAATATTAAGAGCAGATCGTTGTTGGTTCACAGATGGATCAAAAACATCTTCCGGTTCTGGTGCAGGTGTTTTCAGTCGCAAACCCTGGACAGATATATCAACCTGCCTAGAAACCTATGCGACTGTATTTCAATCGGAAATTTACGCTTTTCTGCGGAGAGATTGGAAGAATCCAAGTCAATAAAGTCAATAGTCACAAGTCAATAAAAATATTCTTGGACAGTCAACCGGCGTTGGAAGCTCTTGGCACCTACCGAGCAACGTCTAAATTGATAGCAAATTGCCAAAAACGACTCTCCTCGATAGGAATACTTGAAAGATTGTCTCTGGTCTGGATTCCTGGCCATACTGTCCTAGAAGGCAATGAGGCTGCTGACTCCCTTGCAAAGGAGGGTGCTGCAAGCAGCTTCATCGGACCAGAATCTGTCATTGGCATCGCTTCATCTTTGCCAAACGAAGATTGAACACCTGGATGGCAAGAAGATTTGTGGACTTCTGGCAGAAGAGAAGAAGAGTTCGGCAGAGCCGTCCTTTTACCATCTGACCCGAAAGTCCACTCACCATACAAACTAATCGGCTTCGTTAAGGAGCTGGGTTTATTTGGCCGAGTGTGAATAGGTGTGAGCCACAATAAACCCTTGCGTGATGCCGTGGAGGATCCACTAGACCCACTCACTTTGGACCTAACCTAACTTAACCTAGGTCATTTGTTTAATATACAATTCTGATTTTTCTTCAATATTCGTCTGTAATTATTATTTCACCCCGATTTCTGCAAACTGCCCTCAAACGTCGCCAAAAAGCAAAATTTTAATTGTTGGTGTTGGCAATGACGACAATAACTTTCTTAGGTGGTTGTGAAAAACAAATTAGTGAATAAAATTTTTTGATAGAGCCGAAAGTTGAATTACGACCTCTCACACATTTTATTAGTGTGCGGTATTTTCTGATATCTTTACACAAATTGATAATACATAGTGATGGATCCTCAGAATGAAGATAAATACATGATATTTATATAATTTTTGTACAAACAAGAGTGTGAACTATAATGCCCTTTTTCACTCGTTTGGAGAATAGTTTGAGTTCCACAAGACCAAATATATACAAATTCAATAGTATTCAGTAGCTCAATAAATAACTTTCCTGTGGTTTTGTTTTTAATTGATTCCGGGAGCTTATTGTAAACTCTTACACCATCGGAGATGGGTCCCCTGAGAGTTGCATTCAAATTATTTCAATGTGTTTTTAGATGGTGGTTATATCTGGTTGGATAACTGTGATCATTACCACCATGGATGTTAATATTTTTTTTATTTTTGAATATGTAACAAGATATTTCCAGAATATACAGGCAAGAGAGAGTAAGTATTTTCGATTCCCTCCGACTTTTATCTAATAAAGTTCTGAAGCATTTTTTCTGCAGTACAAATGATTTCTGATCTGCTGATGGTGATCCATACAATAGGATTCAATATGTGAGTCATGCCTGAATTTCAGCTTAATACATTTTTTTAGTACGGACAAGTTGAGAACTCTTCGTTCGTAGGTATTTTAGTTGGTATATTTCACTGTTTACTTTGGATATTGTTTCTAATGCGTCATTCATAATTATGCATTGCATTGTTTCAGTTTTACTTATCCCATTTTAATTTATGTGTTTTCAATCCTCTTCTGTCTACAGTGGAATATTGAAAAATCTGTTTTGCCACAATCGACATATAATTTGTTTGTTGAGAATCAAAGTATAATTGTTGTCATCAAATCATTACAGTTTTGTTGGATGCTTTCTAAGGAGTCTTCTGCTACTAGGATAGACAGATCATCTGCATAAAGTGTTAGTTTATATTCATCTAAGTATTCAACAATATCTGCTTTATATAAAGAGAACAATATAGGTGCATGGACACACACATGCTCAAATCTGAGCAGTGCATGCTGTTTTGTCCATCATCCTCAATGTGAGATATCTGTACATATTGTTTTTTCTACCATCAAGTTAAGACCAAAACCATTGATGTGTATTTCCTCTGATCCCATAAATCCAAAGCTTTTCTAACAGTCGATCGTGTTGAACATAATCAAACGTTTTGCTCAGATCGCAGTATATTCCAATTGGACATCTCTTTGTCCAATACCTATAATATGTCTGTATATATTTATGTTGTTGCTGTTGTTGCAATAAAGGAAGTCAACCTCTCTATCATGCAATACTCAAATAGTTTTGCAAACACTGATGTAAGAGACAATGGTCTATTTATATTTTTTTCTGATTGATTCGCCCGTTACTTGATGAAGATCCATAGTAATTCCATAAACTAGAACTCAGGATTTGATCTCCGCAAACTTTGTGGGGTTTGTGAGGATCGAATCGTGAGTTGTAGTTTATGAAATTACAATGATCTATGGTTTTCTGGAGAATTGTTTGATTTTTTTTATATAAGGGGATCACTTTCGCTACTTTGGACTCTGGGAAAATTCCTGTTTCTATCGAGGAGTTCATGATATGACAAAATGGGTCAACTTTGATACCAATGTGCCCTGCTGTGTTGAAGCAGTTCTTCAGATCTTCAATTGTCACTTCATAAAGATTTTCCAGTGATCTAAATAAGTCTAGAGACTGAATCGAGGAGAGATACATAGGTATAAGAAAATAAATATTTCGAAATTAAATCTCGAAACGTTCATCTCTTCCAACGTACCTACACAGAAGGTTCTGGGATGTTTCTTTTCCAAATGGGGCTTTGTTCACGAGATGGAGCGATTACTAGTTGGCAGTCCCAGGCACATTGTTGTTTGGGACAGATCGTTCCTGCACTGATGAGAAGTAATACCTCAAAACCAGTCTGTAAGTGATCTACTCGGATGATTCTCCTACTAATTGAAGAACAAGTACAAGTACAATAGCAGCAAATCGTACGAAGCCTAGTCCCATTATAAGTATAAACGTACGTCTAAGACTTGCTCTTTCGAAAAACTACCATTATTATTGGTGTGTTCATGAAAATACGTCAATGTTCTATAGCGCTCGTTATTTTTTCTTCAAGTAGGGTTTGTTTTCGTAGGTTTTTGGAAATGATAAAGTCGATAATATCTACCTCGTAACCTTTGTTGATTGCAATTTTTCTGAATAGAGTATACAGAGGTCGAAGAAGAGGGTGAAACTTTTTACTCATCCTGCAAAGGTCTCATAATGGGAAACCCACTATTCTGGCAGATATTTTCATGGATGATTTGGAGACAAGAATATTCAATAACCCACTAGTAAGAAGTTTCGTGTATTGGTATGGATATGTGGAAAATATCCTAGTATGTTTCACAGGAACAGACAGTTGACTAACTTTTTGAATTTCATCACTTCTCTCCACCCTTCTATCACATTCACAATGGAGATAGAACACGATGACTCTATAAATTTTTTGGACTTGACAATAACAAAAGTTAACAACAAACATGATTCTTCAATTTATGGTAAACCGGCGCATACATATATTATCATTCATAATTCGTCCATATCAGCATAAGATAGCAGCTTTCAACAGTATGCATGCATTTGATTCCTATCTACAAAACTCCAAAAATATGAATAAAGCGTGCTGGAATTTCGTTAATTTTGAATGTAATAGGAAATCTAACTCAAAAAGATATGATATACTGTTGTCAAATGATTTTAATAATTTTTTCTGTGCAGTGGCTGAAAAAATAATAAAAAATATTCCAAGACGCAAGACCACCCCCTCTGAGGTACTTCAAGTTATACAGATGCTGAAAAAGTCTTCGACAACGGATGTATATGGTTTGAGTGATTCACTCTTGAAAGTAGTAGAACCGTTCACAGTTTTGATTAATAACTGTTTTATCCAGGGTATATTTCCAAATGCATTTAAAATATCAAAAATTTTACCTCTACACAAAAAAGATGATCTGGAAGAGCTTGACAATTACAGACCAATTTCTATTATCGTTATTTTTTCTAAGGTTTTTGAAATACTGCTGAAAGACAGACTTTCGAGATATTTGGAGAGATTTGAACTGTTGTCTTCAGCTCAATTCGGTTTCCGTAGAAAAAAATCTACAACAAAAACCCTCCTAGAGATTTTAGAAAGCATAGTCGAAGGTTTGGAGAGACATGGTCATTCAGTACTTACCATGTGTGATCTCTCCAAAGCTTTTGATTGTGTTTCACACGAACTTTTAATAGAAAAACTTACATTCTATGGCATTAGAGGCACGCCGTTGAACCTGTTCAAGTCTTACTTAGAAGGTAGACAACAGTTTGTCCATCTTAACAACAGTTCTGATTCAGAACTGAAAATCATAAAACATGGAGTACCGCAAGGTTCTGTTCTTGGACCCCTGTTGTTTATCATCTACATTAATGACCTATGTTTTCACATGAGGACGAAATGTCAAATTGTCCTATTTGCGGATGATACCTCTTTCATCAGTTCAAACAGCAACATTTCACGTCTTCTTGATAATGCTGAAACCTTGATGACTAAAGCGGAAGCTTGGTTCTCTGCCAATAACCTTCGACTGAATAAAGGGAAGACACAAAACCTCATAATTTCCTGTAATAANTCTGTAATTTTTTATATCACATAGTTTCCAGAATGGAAAAATAAATTCCACATATGCCACTCATTCAGTCTCAGAGGGACAAGAGTTCAACCAGGAATACAAGCCTCTCCATTCCCAGAAGAAAGGTTTGAAACTTAACCTGTTGGAGAGTATGGAAATGAACAAATTCAAAATTTTATGAACGATCAAACTGAATTGAATAATTCGCCATTATTGAATATGTTCATTTGCAGGTAAAAATAGTTAGATATATTTAAAGGTATACATTCGAAAAATTTATTGATATAGTTAAAGAATTCATACCGGACCTTTCCAGGTAGATTCATTCATTAGGCAGACGAGTAGGTAATAGGTTAGAGTATAAAATAGTTGCAATTTAGAAGTAACTTTCAGTTTATGCTTGAGCAAGCTATAGTATAGCGAAACACGTATCGCGGTTTTTGTAAAACACTTTATAGTGGAAATCACACAGTAAACTGTATTAATTAGTTACTTAAACAATGAATTACGGAAAATATAGGTTAATTTGAACAATAATTCCAACCCATTTTGGTTATTTATATACCAAAACACAATTCCGGATTTAACATGCCGTGAAGAGTTTATCTTTTTGTCGTTTATACACCAAAATTAATACATCTATATAGAATGCCGGGTTCAATGTGCCATGAAGATGTTACATACGATAAACTGTAATTGATTTTTAATGCTTTCCCACGTTTTTTGAAAGTATGTATTCATACGAACGTTTGAAGTTCATTTTTGTGAAATCAGTCTCGAATATGTAGTCAGATGTTTGGGTTCTTTTTTAATTTAACACGCTTTTATTAGCTTCATCTGTATGTATGTATGTTTGTTTGTTTGTTTGTTTGTCAGTTTGTTTGTTTGTAACTCTCTTTTTCATTTCATATTTATTTCCGTTTGAATGCTTGGGCTCTGTATTTGACAGAATTATTGGTTGATCTATTCGCGGGCAATTAGCGCTGTACGTAACCTCCTTGATATAATTTGAACTGTATTTCTTTAATTGAAAAAAATATTTTTTTATGAACACGCGCGCCTGCTGCCTTATTTGTAACCCTCCTTTGTGCGCCTGCTGCCTTCCTTGGGCTTGGTAGCCGATTTTCAGGCTCTCCCTCCGGAATCGGAATCCCTTTTTCAATAAGGCGACTCATCTATAACGTTGTCTATGAAAACCTTTTCACGGCACAACAGTGCCGTGAAAATTCAGCATTCAGATAAAATTTCATCAAATACACTATGAAAATACTGTTCAGTTGATTTTGCTGAATATTTTGTTTGAGCATATATACAGTTTTTGAAATAATTTTTTCATGAATCAAAGATAGGCAACTGTATAAGAACTTCTTACTGTTAAAAAGTCGGAGAAAACACGTTCAACGGAAACGAAGACGCATGTAACAGCTAGTTGAACTTCAAATTACACTATTGAAAATGATAGTGTCCCATAAAAAGTCTAGTGGTGTCAAATCTAGGGATGTGGGTGGCCATTCTGTAGAACCTCTGCTTCCAATCCATCGACCCGAAAAATTATTATCGATGAACTGTGACCCTACTACTACGCATACTAGACTATACAATTATGTGTAGATGATGCAAAGGAATAATTTTAAGACACAGACTGAAAGAAAAGCCTTTTCGTANGGGAGAAGAAAATATTAAGAGCAGATCGTTGTTGGTTCACAGATGGATCAAAAACATCTTCCGGTTCTGGTGCAGGTGTTTTCAGTCGCAAACCCTGGACAGATATATCAACCTGCCTAGAAACCTATGCGACTGTATTTCAATCGGAAATTTACGCTTTTCTGCGGAGAGATTGGAAGAATCCAAGTCAATAAAGTCAATAGTCACAAGTCAATAAAAATATTCTTGGACAGTCAACCGGCGTTGGAAGCTCTTGGCACCTACCGAGCAACGTCTAAATTGATAGCAAATTGCCAAAAACGACTCTCCTCGATAAGAATACTTAAAAGATTGTCTCTGGTCTGGATTCCTGGCCATACTGTCCTAGAAGGCAATGAGGCTGCTGTGACTCCCTTGCAAAGGAGGGTGCTGCAAGCAGCTTCATCGGACCAGAACCTGTCATTGGCATCGCTTCATCTTTGCCAAACGAAGATTGAACACCTGGATGGCAAGAAGATTTGTGGACTTCTGGCAGAAGAGAAGGAGAGTTCGGCAGAGCCGTCCTTTTACCATCTGACCCGAAAGTCCACTCACCATACAAACTAATCGGCTTCGTTAAGGAGCTGGGTTTATTTGGCCGAGTGTGAATAGGTGTGAGCCACAATAAACCCTTGCGTGATGCCGTGGAGGATCCACTAGACCCACTCACTTTGGACCTAACCTAACTTAACCTAGGTCATTTGTTTAATATACAATTCTGATTTTTCTTCAATATTCGTCTGTAATTATTATTTCACCCCGATTTCTGCAAACTGCCCTCAAACGTCGCCAAAATGCAAAATTTTAAATGTTGGTGTTGGCAATGACGACAATAACTTTCTTAGGTGGTTGTGAAAAACAAATTAGTGAATAAAATTTTTTGATAGAGCCGAAAGTTGAATTACGACCTCTCACACATTTTATTAGTGTGCGGTATTTTCTGATATCTTTACACAAATTGATAATACATAGTGATGGATCCTCATAATGAAGATAAATACATGATATTTATATAACTTTTGTACAAACAAGAGTGTGAAATATAATGCCCTTTTTCACTCGTTTCCTTGGAGAATAGTTTGAGTTCCACAAGACCAAATATATACAAATTCAATAGTATTCAGTAGCTCAATAAATAACTTTCCTGATTTACTTGCAATAATTCATTTTCTATTTATGAAGCTGACCCATTGAAATAATTCTCACGAAGATAAATACATACCTATACAATTTTAAAATTAAGGGAGGAATATTGGAAAAATATATATCTCATCTACTGAGTTAGTTATCAATTTCAAACGTTTTCAAAATAGTATTGCAATCAATAAATTTCATCAGTTTTGTCATTTGTTATCCGTTTTCGTTGGTCGCGGTATTTTGAATATTTTAAATAATCATAATCGTGTGAAAAAGTTGTTTCGACCCAGGTAAGCTGTGAGGACTATAAATAATACGAAAAAATCAGAGAAATACATAAATTAATCATAAATTATTAATAGTGGGATACTAACTGCGAAAAACTCCACTCCACTCACTTCCAACTCTACCTTACGTATCTATGGATGTAGTATCCAAGAACTTTGAATGATTTTTCGTATGCTTTTTGCTAGAAAAATACATATGTTACAAGTACTCCATCAATTATCAAAACGTGCTCCGCAACTGTTTTCATGAAGATAAAGTTGTCTGTCGCCGTGAAAAATTGAAACAGTATTAGTAATAATGATACAATTTATTTTAGCATATTAACTACAATGTTAAAAATGGAAAATTAGAATAGAA
>NW_019293037.1:0-11114 GCF_000500325.1 Leptinotarsa decemlineata | reverse complement strand
ATTTCAATATTAAATTCTACAAAAAGGATTTGAAGCTTTATATCTTATATGGAGGAGAAAATTGGTGATTGATTTTCTGATTGATTCGGCCGTTACTTGATGAAGATCCATAGTAATTCCATAAACTAGAACTCAGGATTTGATCTCCGCAAATCGTGAGTTGTAGTTTATGAAATTACAGTGATCTATGGTTTTCTGGAGAATTGTTTGATTTTTTTAATATAATGGGATCACTTTCGTTACTTTGGACTCTGGGAAAATTCCTATTTCTATCGAGGAGTTCATGATATGACAAAATGGGTCAACTTTGATACCAATGTGCCCTGCTGTGTTGAAGCAGTTCTTCAGATCTTCAATTGTCACTTCATAAAGATTTTCCAGTGATCTAAATAAGTCTAGAGACTGAATCGAGGAGAGATACATGGGTATAAGAAAATAAATATTTCGAAATTAAATCTCGAAACGTTCATCTCTTCCAACGTACCTACACAGGAGGTTCTGGGATGTTTCTTTTCCAAATGGCGCTTTGTTCACGAGATGGAGCTATTACTAGTTGGCAGTCCCAGGCACATTGTTGTTTGGGACAGATCTTTCCTGCACTGATGAGAAGTAATACCTCAATACCAGTCTGTAAGTGATCTACTCGGAATTATTCCAGCTTGGTCCTGCTACTGAATAAACAAGAAACATCTGCAAGACTAACTTCTGTGAGGAACCTATTTTGTAGGTATGTAGGGAGAGATGAAGGTTTGGAGATTTCGTTTCGAAATACTCATTTTCTGATTTTTAGTATGTGTTCTCAGATATGTTTTCCTAGTGCATTTAGTGTTTCTCATTGAATAATTTTCTGTAATGACACGTACCATAGATTTTGATAGCTCACACCTGGTTCCATGAATGGAGTTTTGGATCCTTCGTTTCCCACTAAGGCTACGGCCACTAGTGGGAAAAAAAATAATTGCTAGGAGTTTTTGATAGAAGTGGCAACGCCGCANGGGCATTCACCATTGCTTACAACCTTCAAATCTGAAAAAGAGTAAGTACATTTCATGATTGTTGTCATGAGAATTGCAATACATTGGACAACTGCCTCATTATATTAAGGCTAGTTCATTGTTATAATACTCCAATACCAAATCCTGGTCAGTCAGTTGACAATTTGACATGAGTATATTGAACAAAGGAGACAGGGTTTGAAATAATGGGAGTTGATGAATTCATTTGATAAATTGTTTGTGATCCCATTTGGTCAAGCTTGAATAGAGGAAAATGTGTACAAATTCATAATTAATGAAATGTTGTAAGCAAATTGCTTGATTGTATAATTTCACGAGCAAATTTTTTGAAATTATGGGTTTGCACGCATTATGGTCGATTGAGAGTAGAGTACAAAAGATTATAAGAACTCAAAAAATCAGTTTAAAAATTCAAATTTTAAGATTTACGTGAAATAGGAACAACAATTCAGTTTCGTTTCAATCGGTTAAACAGGTCTTATTCATTCAATCACTGTTGAACGCTGTTAACGCTGCCTAGCTTTGAATTGTTTGATCGTTTTTATGCATTTGAGGAAATAATTATTTTAAGTGCCTGAAAATGTGACAGTAATCTAAACCAATATTATGAAGAATGAATGAAAGTAGTGAATAAAGTTACAAACAATTCCACCGATTGTAAAAATACTTTCACCAATGGAAGTTGCAATAATGTATCGCATCGTATCAAAAATTTATTCATAAGAGAATATCATTTGAAGTGTCAGCCTGGGAGTGTTGGCTCACATAAATTAAAGGATTTGTTCATTTATTCAAACTAGAATCAGATTAGATTCAGATAGGATTGACTTGATCTAGTATTTGTTCCCAGCTCAAGAAAAGATAAAAAAGAATAACACACACGCTTTTGGTAGTTTTGAGTTTGTATTTTGAGTTTCACAACCAAAAATCACTGATGGTATATCTTGCTAGCGTGCACACCAAGCGGGAAATTTACAAGTTTTTTCAATGATACAACTGAGGAATCGTCTACAAATGTTTTTTTACAACACACCACATGATACGGTTGTGAAACTACATTCTCTTGGTGGTGTTATCTTTCAACGTGCGATTCCCAACACGGTAACGAGTTCTATATTTCGTTTTTAAACCACCCATTTTACCAACTGAAATGAATCATCGATAAATCATGCTGGTTACTACTGTATCATCCAATGATCACAATCGCCACTATCTGAAGATCTATAAGCAGATAATTGAGCTTTTTTGGAATCATGCTCATATGGATAGATCCAGACCATCTAATATTTTTGGATACTTCCTGGAACTCCTGATGGAAGAAGTATCAAGAGCTAACATCAGAACTAACATTTGAAGAAACTGCCGGATAGGAACTTACTGACTATATACTGGCGACCAGGTCACTCAGGAATCATAGGCAACACAAAAACTGATGAGTGTGCCAGATACAGAACAACAAATCCATATATGTATAGGTCGAAAACGAGTTGTTAGGCTCTTTGGTATGAAATCATATTGAAAAGTGGGTGCATGAAAAATATAAAGAACCTATCCGACAGAGCAGAGATTGGCCCAGCAAAATTACAGAGTTACTCTCTGGACAGTGTCCATTGAGAAGACAACAAAAAAATTGGGCTGTGAGACAAAGACTTTAGCTGCAGGCAATGCAAGACAGAGATATAAACATCACGCTCTATTTCATGCGAATGAAGGCAAACTATTAAAGGACAAACCAAATTATGCCCAGAAGAATACGCCAGAAAGGGACCAGTACAAACTACTACAGGAATGGGAGAAAAATTCAGAGGACCCATGGCACTTGGGAGAAATGAATAGTTTGAAAGTTACAAATTGCTATTCTAATAGTTAACCTCCACACATGCCTTGAGATAAGATAAAAATTCAGCTTTTTGAAAGAGTTTATCACAATGCATATTCAATGTGTGCTGCAAAACAAAAAAGGAAACTGGAATGAAAGATTAAGAATCGAGAACCACATCAGAGATATTTCAAAAAGAAAACCATTTCGATCAGTGGATCCAACTAGCTGGAAGCAACTTTGTAGTGAATCTTTCAGGAAAATAATGTCAGTTCCTAAATCGCTTCAAACGAAATGAGTTCGGGACTCAACGAAAGAAGTGAAAAGTAACAAGATTCTGGGGCAATTTCACATAGATCGTAAATGTTAGTTGACTTGACTTGTGTTATCACGAATATATATGAGCATCAAAAATGAATCACAATACAAAAGATTTTGCCGTTCGGTAACTGTTGCCAGCGCCCTGCTGCGCTGGTATCAGTTATCAGTGAGTCTCCAAACTATGAGGTAAGTGATCATAGGGCCCCAGAATTATGAACCCAAGAACGGTGAAATGAGTCAGTTGCTATCAACCTTCTGAATTTGTCTATCCAATATTTCTGCCGTAGTGCGGCAAATTAATGAGATCTCGAGGTTCGAAAGTAAAAAGGACGCCACTCTAACAAGGTCTACGATAAGAAGGGTAGCTGTTTTGATAGAGTGGTCTGGGTAGAGTTTGTGGGATCTGAAGAGTAATTCTCGATATTTTATCCTCTTTTCAGGTGACATTTTCCTAACCAGGAGCTGTTCGAGGGTCGATGTTCGAGTAGAACTACAACAAATTCAGTATCATACAGAGTCTATGATTGGGAAACAAATATATCCAATTAATACGGAATTTGTTACTTTCCATAACGGATTTAGGTTAGTTTAGGTGAGGTCTAAAGTGAGAGGTTCTATTCGACCCTCCACCCCAACCCGCAAGGGTTTATTGTGCCTCATACCTTTTCACACTTGACCAAATGCACCCATCTTTTTAACGAAGCCGATTAGTTTGTATGGTTAGTGGTCTTTCAGGTCAGATGGTAAGAGTACGGCTCTGCCGAACTCTAAAAACCTGATTCGGTTCCCAGTACAAAGTATGTGCTCTACTATTTCAACATTTTCTAAAGAGAGGCGACAAACACTATCCACCCACAGTCCGCGTCTCTGTATATGATGATTCAAATGACAGTGACCTGTAAGAATGCCTGCATCGAAGCTCATCCCTACTGTAGTTCAATAACTGTTTGCTATTGAGCTTCGATGTGTGAATAAACACCAATAAAGCCAATCCTGGAAGATTGTGCCAGAAGTCCATAAATACTTCTTACCATCCAGGTGTTCAATTTTTGTTTGGCAAAGCCTAAAGCGATGCCAATGACAGGTTCTGGTCCGATGAAGCTGCTTGCAGCACCCTCCTTTGCAAGGGAGTCAGCAGCCTCATTGCCTTTCAGGCCAATATGGCCAGAAATCCAGACCAGAGACAATCTGTTGAGTCTTCCTATCGATGAGAGTCGTTTTTGGCAATTTGCTACCAATTTAGACGTTGCTCGGTAGGAGCCAAGAGCTTCCAAAGCCGCTTGACTGTCCGAAAATATTTTTATTGACTTGTGTATAAGGTTGGATTCTTTCAATCCCTACGCACACAATTCAATAGCGTACATTTCCGCTTGAAATACAGTCGCATAGGTTCCTAGGCAGGTTGATATATCTGTTCTTGGTCTGCGACTGAAAACACCTCCACCGGAACCAGAAGGTGTTTTTGATCCATCTGTGAACCAACAACGATCTGCTCTTAATATTTCCTTCTCCCGGTGGATCCAGTCCTCTCTACTCGGGAAGAGTACTTTATAAGGCAGTTCGTAGTTAACAGTTGGAGGCATAAAGTCAGAGGTTATTTCCAGAATGCTGTGACTTCCAGTGTCAACCAAATGCCTGTTTTGCACTCTGCTTTAAGTTGATTTGTTCAATTGGCAATATGCACAAGTCTATATGCAGTCCATCTAGCTTCTATCTCCAGAAAAATGTGGAGTGGAAGTAGATCTAGAAGGATCTTCATGGCCGCTGACGGTATGGTACTGATGGCACCACTGATAGCCAGACAAGCGGATTCAATATTATCCGAAATATAATTCAACAACAAATTCACTTGCAGATTAATATATCCTCAGGTCAAACAACCAGAAATCAAGAAATGGGTGACGCTAACATATTTTGGAAAAAGAACAGAAAGGATAGCAGGTTTCTTCAGAAAAAACAATGTGGAAGTAGCATTCAGACCGCATGCCAGGTTATCTCATTTCCTTTTCAATGCCAAAGATGAGCTCGACAAGTTGGAAAAATCTGGAGTTTATAAGCTTAAGTGTCGGGAGTGCAATAGTGTTTATGTGGGACAATGCGGACGAAATTTCCAAAAACTGTATGCTGAACATGAAAGGTCTTCCAGACTAGGAAAAAATGATTCGACGTTTTCAAATCATTCCTTGGCATGCAACCACAAGTTTCCGAATCTAAGCGATACGAAAATTCTGCACTATGCAAGGAAGGGTTGCAAACTCAATTATTCAGAATCCTTGGAACTTTACAAGCATAAACATTGCGGGTGCAACCTGTTAAATGACCAAATCGATTTAATTTACTCTCCGGTTTTTAAATTGGCACATGCGCATTTCGAACTGTAAATTCAGGTAAATTCAGTACCTGAATGGTATATATTAGCGAATGTAATGAATCATTGTTGGTTTATTGTTCAAGTTTGGAAATGTCCATATAGGACGAAAGTGCATTAACGTTAGTTACAAATAAAAGTGGTGAAAAACTTAGAAATTTTCATTTCTCTTTTCATCATGATCTCCTACCACGTAGGCTACATCTATCAATTTATAATTCAACAACTTTGTCTCGATAATACTGTCGGAATTCCGAACATTTCAATGAAGAATTTGAGTAGGGCCACATTGTGCTTGTGTATATACGCTGGGACCATAGATGTTGGACATGCCATCATCAGCAAACTCATCACAAGTAACAGTTCAAAATGAACTTTTTTATATTGTCTTGTCAGTGAATTTGCTCCGTCATTCTGGTGCTGAAGTGATTATTAAAGTTTGAAACTCTTTTGGCTCGTTTAGTGAAATAATCCAAACAAATAAATCAATGAACTAGTTCAGTGATCCAATATTCTTTTAGGAAGTGTTGTTTGGATGCCGAACAATTATTCTTGAAAAACATTTGTTTTCTTGCCAACGCCAACGTTTCGAAAATAATTTAAATCTCCTTCAGGACTCGTAAAGCAGTTTCTTCATGTTGAAAATGGAGATATGAAGAAATTGTAGATTAATAGATACATAATTAAAATGAAAATATTGAAACAATGAAATTTTCGTGACAAAATAGCTATATTTTCAACACGATGAAACTCATTTTCGAGAACTGAAAATGAATTTATTCAAAATCGAAACATTAACAATAGAACAATTGTTTCAAGAAAGACTGATCCTGTTACCCAACTAACCTTTTTGAAAAAAGAACATAATTAACTATTTAAGAAACCACGCGATTGTTTCTGCTCAATTGAGCTGATGAAATTACCGAAGTAGGATCATTCGAAGAGGATTACTTTTGAAACCTCAGGACGAAACATAATATTCAGATATCTATATCTAATACTTACTTTGTGAGTTCTCACAGTTGTAGTTGTCCAAAACGCATTGACTACCAAAACTCTTGTTGCCTTTACCAGTACCATCTCCACCACAAACTGGTTTATAGTCAGTACCACAATCCTTCATACATGGTTTTTTTTTCAATACTGGTTTGGTGGTTCCCTTGGATGGACCAGCTTGGACTGCCAGGATAGCCACTGAAATTTATTGTTTCAGATCAGTTATGTTAATTGCATATTCCTTTCAAACACAATGAATTTACCCTCAATGTCTATTACTGTCTCTTCATTGGACTTCAACAAGATTTTTTTCGCAATTATATTTCACACTGAGTTTACATTTCATTCGAATATTTTCATTTCGTGAAATTTGAAATGGATTTCTTTAGTTAGTTAATAGGTAGAATTGGATTGAAGCTTCTGGCTCAATTGAATCTAATGAAAACACTTTTTTCATACTTAACTCAAGCACTGTTCCTCGATGAGCGTTTTGTTAACCAATTTAGCATCATCAGGATATGACTAGATCATTCAAATTATTCAATAATTTCCTATAACTATTCATTGATGGGGTCAGTTCTTTCAAATGAGCACTCACGGCTTTTGGTATTAGATGATCCAAATTGTCTGATCAGAAAATCAGCAAATATGGTCAAGCCTCTACTGTTTCTCCTAATGACCCAGTACTGATAGGTCAATAGAGATATCAATATAGTATTTTTCTTCACAGCAGATATTCAAAATTGATAAAACATGACTCAAATTCAGAGAAAGGTGGTCATCAATGAGCCCAATATATTGAAAGAGTTGTGACCTATTCTGCGGAGGGAGATTTTTTGCTCATCAAAACTACCAAGAAACAAAGAAGACTTCAACGTCTGATATCAACATTGTCGATGAAATCTAGTTATTTAAAAAGGTATGATGAATACAAATTTGAATTGTTACAGAAAGGTTCAGAGTATCAATGCACAGTGTTTATGAACTACGTGACATACTATTAAAAATAATTTAATCAAACTCTATACCTCTCTTTTCGAATCTATAAGTAAATATTGCATTTCTGCTTGAGGTGAAACATTCAAATATGCTATTGGCTCGTTACGAACTGCTCAAAATATTCTATCAAAAAGTAACTTAAAAAAAAATACTCTTTTCAACATGAGGGTTATATCAAGAAACCGACATGTTACATATTCATTCACTATACACTTATCACTGCCTAATAAGAATGTTCCATAAGCGAGTAGATTTTTCACAAAAACATTCAAGAAAAATTCGATCAAAAATGAACCAGGACGTAAAAATTGAATTCTTCAGTAAAACAGTCACCCAAAATTATTTTTTCTATTGAACTGTGAGTAAGTGTGTAAACTGCACTTGTCATTTGAATATAATTACATAAGACATACAATTGTACAAATGCCATGCTGACTTATGCATCACAAAACAGGCTATAATTGCCTAGCGTGAGTCTACTCCAGTGAGTCATTTTAAAACTCGCCTTCAAAAGCCCTGTACATATTTAAATATGTTGGTACCTGAAATTGAGAATAATGTTAATGATGACCACTGTATTCTTTCTTTTGTGATTGAGAAAATTTGATTTGATTTGAATTGACAAAATAGGCATAACTTACTGTTGATGTGATGTGATGTTAGTTCAATTTGATGTCACCTTAACAGCACATGTTAGAGGAGATCGAATTATTTTATGTTACGAAGTTGAAAATGACATGTAGCTGATACAACAATCAAAACATTTGAACAATCAACAAGTGCTAAATAGCACGTGGATGACCACCATGTCATTTTGATGAGAAGTGAAATTTGATAGGATATAACAGGAAAAACGTCGAAAAACAGATAACCAGCCCATAGGGTTGTTTTTTCCGTCGGGTATCTGCCACACGTTCCCACAAAAACATAGGTCTCACAAGATAGACAAGGGTTTAGTATTTTTATCAGAGCTTGAGCAAATTGAATGTGTTCGTGGAATTGCTTCCGGACTTTGTCTGTAGGTGACAGAGTGGTGCATCTTACTGAGTCAACTGCAGGCAGAACTTATGACCAGTTGCAATTGGTTTTGTTTGTTTGGGATATTCAGATGGTTCACTTCGTCTAAAATGGCCCACCCAGCACTGACGAGGAGCTAGTACTCCGAAACCAGTCTGTCGGTGGTCATTTCCACCAAATTAAATTAATCTATACTTTTCATATATAGAAAGTTATTGGCGACGAATCTTCCAAACGGAAGATGTTACACAGGTACCTGATAGTTTTACTTCAGCTTTGCGCGGCATTAGCTTGGTTAGCTGTTGTTTTTCCATAGGACATCTACCACACGTACCTTATGTAGTTCTCACATGAGAGTCAAGAGTTTGGTATTTTCATAACATCTGAAAAATTGGGTAGATATTTCTTTCTTATGGGTTTTCTTTCATGTTTCATATATCAATCGGAACTAGAAAAGTTTCTTCCCAAAATTTTTTTGATGTTATTTCACTTGATGAAATACGTATGTTATACTTTAATTAGCATTTAATGCTTCAGTGAAATAATTTAACGTATGACATGAAACATTCATACTATTTTCCATGTAACAATTTGACAAATGAATTTTTTGGCATGATATTTGCTAACAAAATACGATTAGAAATGAGAGAAAAATAAACAGGTATTCTTATAAAAAAAATATTGACAAGAAGGTTCAATCAGATCGGTCTGTATAGATAACTGCAGATTGTGATTTTAGATTTGCACAAGTATCTTCAACGAAAATGAAAAGACAGCTATGAAGAACACAAAAATACTGATAATCAATGTAAGTCACCTTCGTCACAATCCAAATCAACCAAATCGATGAATTGAGTATATCAATTATTCATAATGCAATTCTGAATATTTTTGGACCGTTATTGTATTTACGAAATTCCTTCAAATGGACTAAAGTATTATTATTCTCGTAGGTGTGCTGTTTAACGATGGAGGAATTAAAGAATAAGTGAGTGACTATTTGTAAAAATAAATATGTTTTTCTATTGTTAGTTTTCAGACTTTGTCAAAATAGTATAAGATGTAAGTGTATGCAGTGCTTTTCTTCAATGTCGCCCCATCTTTTATTTTTTGAACGTGTCAACTCAAAAAATGAAATTTGGTATAATGAAGTCCATGCATGAATACTTTATTTCGAAGTGAAATTGTAAGATGAAACTTTCAAGATTGCGACTGGGCGCCATCTGGGAAAAAAAATTTAATGGAAAGGAGGGTCTTGTGACACATCTTTTTGAGTCTCTTGACAAATGCTTCATAACCCTATAATATAATGTTAATATCCACAAAATGGCGGAACTTTCAATACATTGCCATTTAACTATATAATATAAGGTAATAAGCTTGAGGTCAGTTCAGAAGATGCTCGAAATGGTTGTTTTGAACTTCTTGATATATATGAATAGCCTATCTGATATTTCATTCCGAACATTTTCGAATATAGTAACGTCAGTATCTCTACAAACATTTATTGATTGTATGAATCATGTTCATTGTCGAGCTGACATTTTTTGTCGTTTTTATAAACAAAAAATAACTTAACAAACCTTATCGGGTTGTTGGAATTGCCATATGGCAGATAAAAAACAATATTTCTACAAACATCGATATTAACATGTTTGTCTTCAGGAAATTATTAAATGTTTCGTCATTTTGTGGCAGGTGAAGATATTGACTTCATATTCTAGGATTCTGAAGTATTCGCCAGGAGCTTCAAAATAATGTATTACAAGACCCCCCTTGTCTTTTAATTTTTTTCCCAGATGGCGCCCAGTCGCCATCTTGAAAGTTTCATGTGTCAATTTCACTTCAAAATATATACCTTTAGGAAATATTCTAAAACATATTTATCATAAATATATTTAGATTAAATTGTATATGATCCTGTTAGACAACTCTTTGAAATGTGATATTGTAATTAGTAGAAAAATATATCATCAGTGTATAAATGTTTCATGTGAGAAAAGCCAAACTAACGACATGTTTATATGTATAGATTCCATTTTAGAAAACTCTCATTTCCTCAGTGAAGGAAGTATGATTCAAGAAAAGCAGTATAAATAAAATAGTTTTTTACAATTCTTACAATAAAATATTTCTATCAGAACGTTTAATTTTTGAAAACATTATTTCACCATATATTTTTGTAATTCTCGGAAAAGGTTCAGTGTACCAAAAATAAAAACTGTATCTAGTATTTATTCAACTGCAATGCTGAGATAAGATGGTTGGATGGAAGAGCAATTTCTGCCTTGATGTATCATGCGCAGACGTTGAGTTCTGCCATTTGTTAGGTTAGATTAGTATCTCTTGTACTGAGTAACCTTTCAATAAAAGCATTTTTTGTTATTATCATTTTTCTTATTCAATATAACAATATCGGCAAATGACCAAATTTTTAAGTTCACATTTACTTTAAAAATAAATGTAATTTATTTGACTGATTCCAAGTGTTGTATAAAAAATGATTGGCAATAAAAATTGAAGAAATCCTTTGCTGTCATTTTATTAAATTCAAACATACATTTTGTTGATATCTGAT